>JAOXNN020000013.1:2699761-2739937 GCA_028571205.2 Hydropsyche betteni
CTTTTCTTTTGAAAACGATCGTTAGTACATTGACATTTAAATTGTACACTACGATAACATCGTGTGAACAACGATTGGTTTAATTGAAACCACTGGCAATAAATAACGTGGTTAAGTTGTCGAAGCGATAACGCACTATTGAAACAGTAGAAATTATGGAATTCAAGGTTGAAATTTATAAAAACATATGAACGATACCGTCAATTAAAGTTCATACATAGTATGAACTTAACCAAGGTGAACTCATGTCGATCGCATTCTTGTATTCGTATTTAATACACAATATGAGGATTAGAACACGTTGTAAATAAATCGTAATACAGAACGACCATGAAACGAATAACTTCGCAGATCATGTCACGAATTCGCATACCGAAGCTCCTCGGACACGATGAAACTTTTCACAGCCCTACAAAGTGTCGGATTAGCATAAGCCGTTTTACATACAAGTTTAAAACAAAATCTATCTTCGACAAATCATCACCCAGAGCGTTTGTGTGTGGAAAAAATTACCGGTCGCACAATCCGAACAATGCACATTTGCGAAATCTCTCGTCACGGTTCGATTTTCCGACCGTGACGTTTTTGCATCAGAACCGATTCTGTCAGTTTCGTACGTGCAATTTCGCCACGTCTTCATCAAAATCAAAAATTCGAATGAATTTCGTCAGCGGAATCATTATGGAAACGATCGGGTCGATTTCGTGTCGGCGACTTACAGAACAGTCCATTTTTCGTATACGAAATTAAGCATTTGATTTCGAACGATCGGTTTCGGATCTGTCAAATGAAGTCAGAGCTTTTTTCGAAATATGTATAGATCACGATTTTTAACAAATTTTGCGTAATTAATAGCATTCTTGCACGTTTTAGAATTGACCTCAAGGTTGACGTGTTTCATACGTTGCGTCCAATTAGTGTGCATTTTTTGAGTTTATTAGGATGTTAAGATTAGACGGGAACGTTGAGATAAATGGTTGTGTATGTATAAAAATTGTGTAATTTAATATTTAAAAACGTATCTGTAGATAAGATAAACTGATGCGCTTTATTACTGAATGCTGCATGAATACGGGAAATAATTTTTTAAATTCGAGAAAAATGTTTGTAATAAAATTAATATATGCAAAAAAAAATTTACAGATCTTTCAAAATATTTGTTAAAGTTTCGAATATAAATCTAATAAAAAAAAAACCTCGAAAGCATCCTGTATCCTCCATATAGTTCTCCGCCAAACAGTCACAATCCAATCGCGAATGTCTGTCAACATTTCGAATAAATCACTCAACCTTAATAGTCCAAATTCGAATTAAATTATCGAATGACCACCGACATATGTTCAATTTTTTTAAACAAAACTTCAGCACAAAAAATCAACACAAGTTACTAAATACGAAGCATCTATGCGATACGACAGGAAAAAGGCTTATTGCGTTCGATCAACATCCATCTACGGCCAAAGATCTATCAATCTCAATGTCGCACATTTGAAGAACGATTTTATTGAATTGCGCGACTTGTTTTACATAGACCTCGTTGCATACTGACTTTGGTGCTGGACTGTTTGTCCGACGATGGTATCTTATAATCTCAAAGTATACACAGACTACAATAGATAAGGAGTTGTGTTTTTTGGTTGCAACACAAAGTTTGATAATTGTTCTTATTTTAATGTTGTGACCTTTCGATGAACATTTTCGATATTCGGTTGAATCGAAATGGTTTTGTAAAGAGTGCAATACAATTGAAGCATCATTCTGGTTCGATCGTCAAGAACAAAGATCATCATGCTAGTCATGGATACGATGATATGCAGATTCACTGGAAGAAGAACTTGGAACAAAAGCGTTTTCCTTTCCGTTTTAAGTAGTATTGTTCTTTCGAGTTTCTAGAAGCTATAAAAAATATTATCTAAGGTGAGATCTATACGCTTACAAGGCAATAAAGCCTTGAAGAAAGTCCTATTTGTTGCTATTAATTTGATTGGAACTAATGACTCATTCATTAAGAGTACTTTATATTTTCAATAAAATTAATTTTCATTATCGAAAAATTTATATTAATTAACCTAATTCGTTGCAACGACTTCGCGTCACGCCCGAATTTAAAGTTAATTTATCAACGACAAGAATTTTTTTCCTTCTTAATTGGCATAATCAAATTAACCACTAATACAATCGCAAAATTTGATATATGAACACGTTCAACTTTGAAACGGTTCCGTTTAACTTATAACGAATTGCATAAAATCTCATAAATCGCTATTTAGAATATTAATCACTCGACGTCGACTCGAATGAAAAAAATGTCACGTAAAATATCGGCATCATGGCACATAATAAATATGCGAAAAAAAATATTTTTCACTCTTTTGATATTTTAAAATCTCAATAAAAAGATCCTAGATATTTCCGCAATTTTCTGATTAAAAAAAATAATACAAAGTGCGAACACGATGTAGATATTAACGGTGACATTGCATTATTTTATTATTCAACGTACATATCGAGTAACACGTACAAGTTTACAACTAAGAACTCTACTATTATGGACATTGTTCTCCTTGTATTAAAAACAAATTATGATCGCATAGATTGACACACTATATATATATAAAAAAACACTTTAACGAGGCCGAAATAATTCGAATCGCGTACGCACACCTCTGGTACCTCCCAAGAATTTTTAAAAAGGCTTCGTCCAACTTTTGACAATATTCGAATCAAATTTTAAGGCCAGCGGGTCAGTATTGTTGTTATGTTCCCGATGACCGTCAAAATATTTGATTCGTCGGCTCGTTTGAATCGCTAAGCGTATTTTTTGTATCCGTTTCGAGAATAAAAGGACATCGGATTCTATATCCTGAAAACTTTCGAGTAATTAAATTGTCGCGCATAACAATCGGAAGTCGAAGTGTGTTGTTTTAATTAGTGTGTCAAGTTCTAGGTTTTTCCCGTTCGGTAGTAAATAACGGTTAATGGAAAACAATAGGTTAGTTTAAATTTGAATATCGAAAGGGTACGTGACATGATTTGTGCTATTTTTTTATATATAAGCGAATATTATTTTTTAACAATGAAAGATTGATTTCACAATTCGAATTCTAATGTGTTTAGTATACGATTATTTTCAAATAAAAAATAAAGAATTTCAAAACAACAAAAAAAATGGCATATTACAATCAATGAGATGTTATTTGAATAAATAAATTTTAATGACATTTCGCAACAATGAGAGATGCATTAGAATCAAATTTTAAATGCATTTTTGAATAAATCTACGCCCGCGGTCATAACAAGTCGAAAAAGCGTCCTTGCGCATCGTTTATTCGTATAATTTACATCTCGTTCGTATCATAAATTATTGAAAGACACGAATAGGTTAAAATTTAAATACACACTTGCCCGGAGATGAGATGTGATCGTATCTCGATCTGCTGTCAAAATAAAACTGACATTTCGCAATGCCAGTAGCTCCACCGGTAAAAACGATTAAACATAATAATCTGATATCAAAAGCCTACGCAGCATCAAAGATAATAATCTAATAAGCCGTGTAATTTTTTTCGACTATTATCGTGATGATCCTGTTATTGTTGGACGAGCCATCGATCACGAACGTTCTAAAAAATCGAGGCCACTATCAAGATGGATGCGTTTGTAAATGCAGCTCGATCGCTAATCGGATAATCGATGTCGAAAAGAAAACAGATTTTACTCTTATCCGATATAATAAATCAAAATAAATTTGAGACGTACATATCATTGCAATAAGAAAATCTTTATGGTGCGATTTTAATCTCGGTACGCTTTAATGCATTCTATCGCAGAGGATATGGAGACTGTTGCCAAGACATTTTTATTGCAACGATATCAAAAATAAACATTTTTCTTGATTTATTATGCGATTATAATGTGTTTGCAAATAGATTTGAATGTCGTACGTGCAAAATGAAAAAAAATAATTATACACTCGATCCAGGAAATGAACATATGATCTATGCAAACACGTAAGAGCATTTCAAGCTTACTATTAATACGAAATTAATTCCAATTCATGAATTCATGTTGAGTGCGCTTAAATGTTATACTATTTTAATCGTATGAATTTACAAACCAGATCAACAGATAGGATTGATTTATAGTTATCGATCGTAAAATTTTCCGTACACTTTTTCTATATAATTAAGTCATTATGTGCATTTTGTATAGGCGCAAAATTACATGAGCATTTTCGCCCGTGATGAAAATTGTTCGCACGCACTTAATTGACAAATAAAATTGTGCAAAACGGGTAATAATCGATGACCGTTAACAACAAGAACCTTTTGCGTTATTGCCATCAATTTGCGACTGCAAAATTGTTGCTTTTACTAGGAAGTCTTGCGGGACATGACAATGCGTCGGTCAATTGAACTAAGTGCACTTTAGAATCGGCGACTTATCCGTAATTACCGGTGAGTTTCCTGAAAAGCCTTATTCGATGCAACTGGTTGAGTTTTCCTATGAACGTGTCTTCCGAATCGAAATTATTTTTAGGCGAAAATCTATCCGTTTCGAAACAGCTATTTCGAATATGACCTTTTGACTATTACGACACCTGTCTGCGTGCATTCCACATTCCTTTTTTTGCGCGAATATTTTTATATTGTAATAAATATCTAAACACTCTGTAAAGTAAGTTCGTCGCATAAATCATCAATAGAGTAAGAAACGACCGAAATTTGAAACTATCCTTTCACTAGTCTATAAAATGAAGTTTTATATATACATTTATTGAGTCTATTGTTTCCTCCGAGGACGTTGACGAAAAAATGCCAAACGCATTCGATAAATTTTTATGTAGTTTTTGCGCAATAGACCTCTAAAAGAAAATTCACATTCATTCAATAATAAAACTTAAGCGCCTTTTAATGGTACAGTGAAATTACAAAACAAGTGACTGTTCAAAATCTACCATGTAAAATTTTTAACGGTTTGTTATTGACTAAAATAAATTCTGATACAATGTTATAAAGTTATAATAAAATTGCGAAACAAACATAATATTTAATAGTCAACAATTTAACCATATCGAAGTGTTCGAACTGATTCCCACCAATTCGTTCAAGTTAAGTTACATGGGGCGCGACCAATAAACAAATAAGCAAATTTAATTTGTTTTAATACCTAAAGTCATTTAACAAATAATAGTTTGAAAAAAAACGACTTAATTGAAAAAAAACTTTGATGATGAATGATGCGATAATCACTCAACTTTTTTCATCGTGGTTCCATAATATAAATATCAGACTTTCACGATACCTTTAAGTACGAATAACGATTCCTAGTACCGAATACTTTCTAAAAAGTTTTACGATACTGTAAAACCCACCATGTGGGTGTTAAATAAATAGCTATACAAGAAGGATAACGCGTGCTTTCACTCGAAACAAAAACACATTCGGACACAACGATAAATACAGTTTTTTCATCGCACGAACATGAAACCGTCCATGTTCAGCCGAACAATTCCGCGATATAATTCTACACGTCTTAGAAAATTGGTTTAGCACACACACACTCTGAATGCGGCGCTTTTAAAACCGTTCGCAACTTTCGCCATCGCCTTTCGAACGGGAAACTGAAAGCACACGTCGGATTGATTAAATTAGGATGGATTCATTCCGTCATTACGTATTTGCGAGTCGATTTCACTTCCTTTGAGGGAACCAGAAAAATGGTCTTTATCGGCTAGGAATTTCTCTTTCGATTCAATTGTGATTAATAGTGCTTTGGCTGTACATGGCAATTAAACCGAGCGGTCCTTGTATGGGCGTTCTAATGGAGCTAGGAATTTCGGCTAGAACAAACGATCCGAGCTTCGTGTTTTATCGATTGGCTCAATTGTGCTAATTGAATTGCATCGTATGTGAGAATAAGTGTTTTTTCGACGACCTTGGTACTGATTTTTCAGCTTATTGCCGTAACAATGGACGTGTGTTAAAAATAAGTGCGGCAAACAATTGCATCGTACACGACTTTTGCATCATCGGACGCGTCCGCTTTTAGAAGAAAACAGTATAATAGATTTCGATCTTTCATAATGTCGGACGTGCAATTTCCATTTTATTTTGTATGTATTTATGAGTATTGCGCAAAATGACGCACGAAAAACTGCACTGTTTCCTTAAAACAACGATCTTTGAAAAGTCAAGGTTCGCATATGATTATAATCGATAAAATTTAAGATAACTACAGTTTTTAAAAATTTTACGAAAACATATGGCGATGACAGTTCACCCTGAAGTTTAGACCTCGTAATAGAATGAAATTAATGTTCGGAAAAGCGTGCTAAAGATCGAACAAAAATAATTATAGAGCCGTATTCGGCATAAAAATATAATTATATGTGTTGAATGAGCGTCGACGTGGACCTTGTCAAAATCTGACGATTTAATTTTCTCAGGTCAAAGCCGATAACAAAAAGCGTATATCGACACTTCTCGGAAAGACATTGCAGGAAATTCAATTTTAGCACCTTGGGTCATAGAGAAAATCGTAAAAAAATTATTACGTATAATGGCGATTAATTGACGTGTTAAAAAATAATGGAACCTGCGAGTTCAATCTGGCATTTATGCTTCGGATGATTTAATCCACGTTTCAATTATAACACGCTTATATAAACATTCCAGAATAATTCGCAATGTTAAAAAAATGATAAAAATCGTGATTCGTTGCTATAAAAATTTTATGCAATCGTAAAATAAAAATTGTGAGTAATGATCGAACAGGTTTAAGCACGAGAATAATTGATTGGATAACTTTGTTTTAATTACCATACAGTTTTTGTCCGATGAATTAACGTGTCGTTTCCATCACGATATTCTTTTTAATTGTTTTCGATATCTATTCATTGATAATTCAAATTCGATTTGCATTCGATCTGATAAAAAAACTGACAAATGGGAAAATCGTCAGATATAAAAGCAAGTTTCACAATGCAATTTAAAATACAGTGAGGTCAAACGTAGACCGTTATCTTCCCACGTGGATCGAATCCGCCCACTCCAGTTTTGCATGTTGAATGCAATTTTGTGCATCGCGACTTGAACATAAGAACTTAAGAACAAAAACCCACTTTTGAAACGTACCATATTAAATGATAAAAAAGGGAAAAAGTCGCAACGATGACATTCCAGTGATATTTACAACTAGGTTAAACGGACACGTTTAATTTCGTTCGTATTTTAGAAAAATCGCATTGACAGACCTTTAGCTGAACCAAATATCTCGAATTACGAATATGATAACTTTTTAATAGATTCAATATGAAATTCATTAAAAACTACTGGTTATTATGTATAATTTCTGATCTGCAAACTAGGAATTAATTTACGAGACATAATTGCAAAAATTACATAAGCTTTATTCATTAATCATAATGCTCAGTAAGCTTTGATCATTATCTATGATAACGGATTATTTTGAAAAATACATCCAATTTTTATCACATTAATCATTTGCCAAAAATCTCGATTACATAAATATTTTTTATAAAGATCGTATTAATCATATTCAACAATTCCAAATAATCACATTAAACTATCAATAAAAAATTCCGTATTCTGCGAACAGGAAAAAATATAGAACCACACACGCTGACCTAATTTCAATATAATATAAAAAATTTCAATAAAAAGTCTAATATGAATATTTTAGAACGTTCTAAACTTCATCCAAAATATATAGATCAAAGATAATTCTCACTAAACACAATTTCAACCCGATTTTTCATCACACCATCACGAAGATACTTCCAACGAATTTCCCAAACACAGTCCCGCCTTCCGAAGAATTTCCTCAAAGCAAACAAACAGAACAACGTCTATCTCTCGAATTCGTGTTCAGCACGTTTCGCAAGTGACGATTTGAACTTTATAGACCCACAACACACACACACAAGAAGCGAAAGAACGATGCAACCGGCGTCAAGTGCACCGACCCATTTATCCATTGACATTCTCCCGGTTGTTGTCGAGGCCCTTCTTCGAGAACGAGTTATGGTAGATTCTTGCAATCGGACCGTTACAACTTGCGGTAGGTCGAATTGTGACCCGATTCGCGAATATGGAACGTGGACTAAATCGAAATGTTGAGAAAAAAAATATGTTTTTGCTACGGCGACCGTATAAGGAGAACTCGTTTAGTTTTGGAAGTAAATGGTTTTTGGTGCTGTTTTGTTTAGTGACTAATTTGGCCTTCGATTATCGATTTATCGGTGCTGAATATGTGTGAATTTTTAAAGATTATCATTATATTGATTTATCGGTGATAATATAATGTAATGTTAATAAGATGATGATTTGTTAAATAATACAAATATATTGACATTGAATATCGAAGATAGATTGCATATATTGCGGTTAGTATATAATATAGATTTGTCATTCAAGAAAAAATATCGGAATTTTTAATTATATCGGAAATATCTCACTATATGCGATTATTTACGAGAAAGAACATTTAACAACGAAACATTTTCCATGATACAAATTAGTTCCATTAGTGATTTCAAAAGTGAACATATAATAATATGCGAAATGCAACAAATCGTGAATCGTCATGTACGCAATTATTGCATTTTAAATGCGTACGAATTCGAGAGATTGTTTGTCACGCTTGCGTCATCCTCCAACTAAATCATAAATTTCGAACCGTGTTCATCGTTCGATACGAAAATTGCGAATTTCAAAACACACATACATATACAAAACAGACATTTAAGCGTGCACATCTATTATGAGTTGTTTTCGTGCAACAAATACGAAAATTGCATACGGCTTCGTGCGAAGTCCCGCGAAATTACAAGCCGTTCGCAAATGCGATGTCTAATCTCCTATCATAACTCGGCAAACGGACGTTTTATTTGTAGAAGGGGGCTTTCGACGAAATAATGACATGCACATATAACTGTGAATGTCCAATTATAGCGACAATGCCGTTGCACTACATAAATTGCACGTCTGAAGTGCATCGGTTGTTATTGCGATGTATTTCCTCGATATGCGCTCGTAATACAAAATACACAATCGATAGACGTGATTCTCATATTTCAACGATTCCATATTGGATCTGATATGTTTTCCGAACGTGTATACATATGTTTTTCAAAATAGTTTCGTTATAGTTGGAATTTTCCGCTCAATTATCCTAATGTTACGCTATCGTGTCCGAAGTTGGGTTTCATTATTTGTATCGTACTTTAAAATTGTATCCAAATGTTTCTAGAAAATAATGACTCAATAAAACAGTGCAACTGGCTTTTGATAGCGGAACGAAATGGAACCGGTCGATCCATAAACCGAATGCAGGAATCGAATCGCCGCGGAAAACGCAATGATCGACACGAAAATAAATACCGCAGACATAATAGAGCAACATTTTCATCTATCGACGAATAGGAAGTCAATTAAGATCCAAGATTGTAAAGGACAAACGCACGAACAATACTGATTTCAAAACTGACCAGTTTTCATTGAATCGAACGCGGAAAATTTCGCATAATTGGATTAGATTAATGAGCGATCGATCGTGAACGAATATTTTCTTTGAACCTATTCAATAGACTCGATGTGATTATTTAATATTTAATTGCATTTTTAATGTACAATAAAAGCTCTTCATTATTTTGATTGATGTCTGCGTTTATTTCACGTCGAAAAAACTAAACAAATTATGAACATCTTTGTTCAACGATTTAGCAACGATTGCGTTCACGCTTCTTACACATTACATCGCTCAACTGAAAAAAACCATACGAAACACATTATGAAATTATTTTTTCAGTTCTCAAACCAGTCTAGTTGATAATGACAAACGCACGCCCAACACCAGACAATCACAGAACAACAATATGTGCACGTTCGATTCCGCAAGCACTACCGCATTCTTAGCAACGCACCGCACTCTAAAATATTCCAGTTATAGAGCAAAAAAAATCACAGAACACACATGAAAACCAGCTTCGATAACTATCGTATGAAATCGAAAATCAGGTATGCTTAACCTTTTTCTGAATTAACCCGGATTCGGGAGCCTACATAGTCATCGTATATTACGGATAGAGCACGCGATCAGAATTAATAAGTCAATTAGTGGAACGAGTCCTCGTTAAAATTCGTGTTGTGATATTAAAAAATGTACATAAACGATTTTAGAAACCGAGTTAATTGTGCGGAAACAAGGGAGCATGCGTGAAAAACTATATAAAAGTGACCACGTTGTTTCTAATACGAGCGCATCCGGCGGTTTCGAATGTTCTCGATGATCAAAAGAATCAATTAGATTCTATGTTTATTGGCTGTAGAATGGGCGAGGTTTCTTCTCTGTGTTCTCAATGACAAAATAATGACAATGACCGTCAAAATCATTAGGCCCATTAGTGAAAACAATCATAATTTTCACACGCTTTCTAATGAAATTTTCTTTAATTCAATATGTCTGGTTTTATTGTTCTTTTTTGCGTGTAAAGGTTCTCTATCGGATTAGATTAGGAACTGAACCGGAAAATTTGGAAATTTTTTTGTTATACAAATATTACATTATATAATAAGCTCCGTTATAACTGTTTAGTTGAACAAAAAACTTTTGCATATCATATCAATTTTTTTGGACAAAGAACTCCGAATCTTGTCATTATAAAATTGTACAGACCGCGAAATAAATTACATATTTACATCAAAAAGTCACCT
The DNA here is from genome assembly GCA_028571205.2 of Hydropsyche betteni. Lineage (NCBI taxonomy): Eukaryota > Metazoa > Arthropoda > Insecta > Trichoptera > Hydropsychidae > Hydropsyche > Hydropsyche betteni. Next base: position 2,710,498 of record JAOXNN020000013.1, read on the forward strand.
GTAAATTCCAATCCATTTTGAAATAACCCTATAAAAAACTTACATGAATAATAATGAAATATTGCCAAAATAGATTTGATTCGAAATATGAATTAATTTCAATACAGATTGAAGCAATAAATTATTTATGCTAGAACCAATCAACATCAGTGACAAAGCAAACATTTGAAATGATAATCGATCTATCTACGATTAATATTTTGTAATAAATCCCAAGATAAATGTTAAACTAATTAAGCAATATATTGCGGCAAATGTTTGATACTTCGATTGCAAAAACAGCGATCAACATTCAATAATTCGCAATATCACCTTGACAATTGCTAAAAAAAAAAAAATACCACACTGTAAAATTTGCTCTGAATTTCAACGACGATTAGGTACTAGAGCACTGTCGAATCGATTTGAATACGAAAACATTAAATAAACTCATAAGATCAGAAGCCCTGTGGTTCCATAAAAGTAGGTCGAAGAATTTCAACGCAAAGTGCATTCGCTGCACACGAACCTGAACGATCTTAAATTTAAACAATTACATACCGACGGCTACAAACACAAAGACATCGAAAGAAGACTCACCTGAAAAGAGAAAAAAGCAAACAGTCAGTAAACGAGCACAACAAAAAGGTCGCAAAAGTGCAACGTCGAGCAAACGAAAGGTTAAGTCGTCAATTAGCGCCGTATAAATTTATTACGGTTCAATTAAAATTGACTTGGTCGTTAACGTTTCAATCGCCACAATAAAAATATCTATAAACGGTCGTATGACAAATATTTGTACGTTTTGGCATATTTAAAAAACGGAGGATTTTATTGCATTCACTGCTAATTAATTGGTGCCAGTTACCTGACAGAGTTATGATCTGGGTCTGGAAATGACCTGCAACCTGTCCACATGCACTTTACGCAAATGGTAAAAACTGCAGATATCCTTGGAATATAAATATGAAATGTTAGAACAATATAATTGAATGCAACGAGAGATAAATTAACTAATCTGAAAAATCGTGTTGAAAGAAGTATGAAAGAACTGCATCTGCGTTTAGTATTTATAAAATCTTTTTGTATAATAACAATGTTAGAAAATTGCAATAGCAACTTTTTGAAAGATGGTGAATAATCGAAGCGTACGCAATCCATCATGCGCTAGTCAAATAACTATTAACCGAAGTGATTAATACTTTTTCGAACTCATTTCGGCAATTATCTTAGTTAATTTAAAAACATTGTATGTAACTGAATCACCTTGAATTATTGTTTAAGAAACGTTGACTAGGTATTTGCGTGAACGCAAACATTGCCCAAATTACTCTTAACGTAAGCGATATCCATACGAAATTATACGCCTATAATAAACAGACACCGAAATTGATGTAATTACAATGCTTTAAAAGTTAAACGCGATCAACACGAATTTAAAAAAAATGACACAGTAGCAACGACCACTTCCTCTTACTTAATTATTCAAAAAAATGGACCGATTAAATTAAATTGCAGTGTAAATACACTTACGAAGAGATTAATTGACACCGACGTGATCTCACGATTATTGGGAATTGGATAGACTACTGACAGAACATAAGAGATTAACCAATTAATTCAGCACCCTTAGAACGATCAATTAATTGGCTGCTTTTCAAATGTCTAATCCATATCCTCTCAAACTACTTTATCAAATTAAAGACTGGTAATTTAGAGCGTATTGATCCTTAACATGTGACGATATAGATTTTATAGATGCTATTCATGCAATATGTCCATATTCAGAATAATTTTCTTATATTTGGTAATAGCAACAGTGCGTAGGATGCTTTCATTCTCGTTATCAACATGCAAGTAGATTGCGTAATGATTTCGAAAGTGAGTACATAAATGATTGTGCATAACCTGTATGTAAACTTCCTGATATTCCGCATACCAACGCATTTTAATAATATTGATCCTTCTTCAGGTCAGTCGTCTTCAATGTTTTTTCATGATTACACTACGAGGTTAATGGGATTGCACTTACATCACAAACAACATAACTATTATGGATATTTATATAATTGTATATAACGAACGGTACTACGAATGAGTATTATTGACGCATTTCAATGCACGTTTATTCACCTATTGTTCGGATTAACAATTGTTTTACATACACAATTGGAACAACTTTAATTCATCATCCATTATGATTCATAAATCTATCGAAATTGTCAAACGAACAACGATCGTATTTACGAATTCCAATCGATACACACAACGTTCCGAGCGTACGTATGAAAATGGAAGTTCGTCGAACCGAGCAACTTTTTCACAAATCTTACAATTGGGACCGCTAAAAATAGCCAGCGAAAGTGACCGCGATAAAAATAAATAAATAAATGATAAACGCATGCCACAAGGAAAGAATAAGAAAAATGGTCGGCGAAGGGTGAAAACTGCACGCGAAAGCTGCAATGAGCGCAGCGGTAAAGTACATGCGTATGACGCATAATACGTCACTGCAGATGTATTAAATTAATTTTTCAAACCTTTAATTGAAATTTTATTGATTCATTTTTATAAAATTTAAATTTCGTTTATTTTTAAGCGTAATTCGAATACGTACGCATTAGACAGTACCTAATAATCTAATCGTTTTTTCTATATTTTATATCATATCATTTTTTTAATAAAATTAGCATAAACCTTGGTTTCTAAATAATGAAAAACCAATTCAAAATATAATTTGAATATCACAACTTTAAATATAGTCTAACCGCCCCTGCTGATTTTATGTCTCGAACGAGTTTCCACCGACCGAACAAGTGATCCGAACAATACGCGGCGCCTGGATTCCGAAACTCGAAATGAAAACATATTAATAAAGCTCAAAATCAAAAAAAGAAAAGAAAAACCGAAAAAGAAAAATATGACGATAAATCGAATCATGAAAGTTGTCCGCGTGGAATGCAGGCGTATGTTATGCGTACGCGACCCGCCCACACCACGTTTTTCCTAGGCTTTCGATGGTTTTATACGCGACGTTATATTATATATTGCATTACGCCTTTCTAGCTTTCTCTATTTGCGAATGCTCTGGAGGAAAGCGGAGAACGTAATCCAGAAAGGATTGCGGGATAGCGCTGAAGTGAAATGGTTGATCCGAGGTTCGTTCGGTTTCAATTGTGGGAAATGTGAAAATGACCGAAAAGATTTTCTATGGAAAAAAAATCCGAAAATAGATTCTTGTCGTGAGTAATTTTGCGAAATTGGCTTGGACAAATCTAAGGGATATAAATCTGTGTTAATAGTTGGGAGTTTGTATAATTTATAAGCTTGTATCTGCCAGGATCTAGATAAATAAGTGACAAAGTTGAAACCTTTATCTATGTCTTTTGGTATGTAAATATCAATATTTCAAAGACAAAGCGAATTATTACGCATTTCAAGTTTCACGGTGATTGAAAAATTTATTTACACATTAGCATAAATTTCCACAATGACTTTCAACACGTCGTTTTTTTATAAGCATTCCAATTGACAAAACAAATTAACCAATGATACACGCCAAAAGAACAAAACGAGATGTCCAATCGTTTGCCTCATTTGTTTTTATTACATTCTATACAAACGAATCGTAATATAATGCAATTTAATTAACATTAATTCAACACTATTTAATTTCATATAGATAAACATCACATTACGAAACTCGATCATTATGCAAAATCGTTGAGCAATTATCATTACGACCACTATTCCAACGGCGTCAAATGACATTTCCTTACTATGAAATAAATCAAACAAAATAAGTTTCGATGCAATAAAATGCATCTACATTTTGCAAAATTTATGTACTTCTGATGCAATTATATAAAAAATAGTGGGCGGGAAATGACTTACATCAAACGACGACCTTCGAGTACAACACATTACCGAAGAATTCCGGAAATTGGAACGAACGCTATTTTGCATCGAACAAATAAAAAAAATCCGCAATGTATAAAAAATTATAGACGCCATTGTTAACGGACAGCTCATACCGTATCGAATTTCTAGAGAATAAAGTTGGAAATTTTTGATAGATTTTTCTGACAAAATAAATAGTTTGGCGGTAGAACAATGGCACACCTGTGACGAAACTATCAATTAACTGTGTTAACGACCACCAAATTGAAATAATTCAGATTGATATGAACGTTAGTTAATTGCGATATAATGAAAGACCACCCGTTGCGAGCTTTGTCTAAAAAAAAATATTGTAAATAAATAGAACGTTTTGTAACGCATATTTTAGAAATTCGTATTATAAATTGGATATGTGAAGACATTACTCAGAAAAGAGAAGGTTTGATTTCCCCGGAGATAAACCACCCGTAAAAGCCTACTTTACAACGTCATACTTCGGAAAATCGCACTGAATAATGCATTACGTTGAATTTATATTGAAATTTCGAAAATTGAAAAGAGATTGATTGATTTGAAACGTAACGGAGACGGGAATGAAAAATTTATCTAAAAATAACCGAGACACCTTTCGAAGCAAATTTTCATATCGATACATCAAGGAAACAATATACATATTTAATACTAAATTAGGATTATTAAAAATTCCCATCGATCAAGAAAATAAACAAAATATAGTGAGATTAGTGAATAAATAAAAAACAAACTATCTACCTAATTTTATCTTAATACAAAATTTAAGAGTTATTTTATTTGTATCATGTAAACTTTTGATGATATTGAAAAGACCTTGCAATATAATTAAGATGCATATAACGATGACAATGATGTTTAAAAAATTTACTAGCGACAAACGCAATATCTTTAACGATATTCAAAACATACAAAAAACACTCATCGATATGCAAATAACGCGTAGCGGATGGATCAATCGATAGTTTAACATTCCGTCGGTTGCATTCTTCGATCGAAAAGATTAAAATATCAAAAAGAAGCGGACGTCTGCGGAAAATATGTCGAATGAAAAAATAAATTAATAAATAACGAGAAAATCCGCGCAAACAAACCGAACGCGGAATCTAAACGAAAGTGTCAACTGGGACGAGCGTGAAAAGCGAAAACCGCCAAAACCGGTCGTTTCAAAAATATAAAACACGAATTCAATCAGTTTTTGAAAACGCGGATCGATGTCAAACGCATAAGTTCGAAAATTGCATTGAAACCAGTGTGTCATATTCCTGATTTTTGCATCTATTTGCATATTTTCATAACCCCGTTCTTGTCAAAAAAATATTATAGAAAACTTTTCGTATGTAAATTCATCGATAAATATTGTCATTTTACCGTCTTCTACATTGAAAAATAAGTTTTATATTGCTGTTATGATAAAGAGTGATTCTATAAATACAATGCCAAAGTGCATTCGTGTCGAAGTGCATTTGGAATTGACTATCATCATATTATGCACATTATGTTCGTTCCGAATCGAGATCAATGGGTCAGTTCGATGGAAAATGAACGTGCCATGATTTTTAGAAAATACGTATAAGATCCACGTATCGATTTTCTGTTATGTATCAGTAAAAGAAATGTAAGATAATTATAGAAATAAGTAGTAACTATACGATAGACATTCATATTATATTATATTTCGAAATCAAATTTTCGTTATATAAAAATTTGAAAGGTACAAATATAAAATTACTATTTTGTATATAAGCTGCATGTCGAATAGTGAAAAAAAAAATCAGGAAAATCCGCCGATGCAGATTGTTCTTGCATTGGGTTTTAATGAACCAGAGGATTTCCGCAAACGGCAACACAATTAAATACACGAATTCATTGATTTTATAGATGTTAAACGCGATCAAAATAACAGAATAAATTAACATTGAAAACGCAATAAAATTTCGACGAATGATTAACAACCCCATAAAAGTGCGCCACATTCGATATTTTCCAATTACAATTTTATTACAACTTACGCTTTTCAAACGATACGTTTCGGACCCCGCAATGATTTCTATTGCAACAATTTACGATCGAATTTAATATATTAACATAAACGAAAACGTGTCAAATTTTCGCATCCCGACCAAAAACTGTCAAACGCGATTTTCATGTTGCGCGAGTTTCGAATTTTCACCTGTCGTTTTCATTCGAAATCGAACTTCTAATTACGATACGAAAATCCGGTAATGCAACCTGTATTCGGATCTTTAATAAATTAATTAATTGATAACTCGAAAGAAACTCATCAAATAAAACAGACACGCACTCAAGTTTTATACGACGCATCCAATTGCTCGAAAACGGCTCGAACGAGACGTTGAATTTAACGACGCCAAAATAAACACGTGAATTAATTTAGCGCCGATGTTATTGTCCGCCGGGACATGGCCGTGTTTATGTCGCGTTTTGTCCGCACGCAATAACGTCTCGAGCGCGAAATCGAATTTCGAACGTCGACTCGGTTCAGTTTCCACGCTTATGAAAGATGGCGGGTTCGGATGCTGAATTTCGATTTGTCGGTTAATCAGGTCATTGGGTACATTTCGATCGGATCGGTGTCCGTTTTTTCAGGCGTAAAATCGACCTTGTCTCTGCGAAACTAATTAGCATCGAGCTTCGCTGATTTCTTTTTTATTTTCATTGTATAATAGTCGTAATGACAGCGTCGTTGAAAAATTTCGTGTTGAGAAAGCATACGTCGGCGAATCAATATTTATTGTTATTGTATATTTTATATGCGGTTGAAAAATTAATATTTTCCTCATAAACATCGGACGGACGTTGCGGAATATTTTGTTTACATCGATAATAATTTATTACGAATAAAATTTTATATATATATATATATAAATACTATTGATCACTTAATACTCAACCATGATTCAACTCGCTAATTATTTCGGTCGTAAAGAATAATTTCAAAGCATCCCGCATCGATTACTTCGAAAAGTGGAAACGGACTAATAGACTACTCACGACTACCGGAACCGAACTAAAATTTATCCATGGCCTATAACAATAGTCCAGATCTATAAAAATGTACCTTCATATAAAAAAATCCATGACGAAGGCTTCCTCGGCACCGGATAATGAATAGGCACGGTGCCTTCTTAATGATCCATAGTTAATTGTGACCCCGGCTGGAGTTCCACCCTACTCGATTTTCTATTGTCATTATGACCAGAGAGAAAGCCGTAATAAAATATGTAATAAAAATAAGAATGAAAATTAGAGTCCGTCGAAGCCTTTGTGCTGTCACGTCCCAGCCCGTAGGATCATTACGATATACGTGGATCCATGTCTACGGAGAAAACTCCGATGAAAAGTTATTTTTTGTCATTCGAAAAAAAGCTAGATCCATAAATCATACCTTGACCTTTGACGATGAGACGCCAGTTGTAGTTCGCCTGATAAATCAGCGGTTTTTAGGGAAAAGCTGCTTTCTTTTCGAAATTCGAAATTGAATCGTTTTATTAATGCGGATCCGTATCGTATTGTGTTAAAGTGGTTATTTTTATATGCTGGAACGCCTAAAGTGCAAAGGGCGAACTCGATATTGTAGAATTTCTCGGCTTGTCTCTTTGGATAGATGCGATTGAATTTTATTAGTGGTCTAATCTTGATGCGTACGTAGGTAATATTTGAATAGACCATTTTTCAAATTAACTTTCTTTTGTCGCTGCATAATGACATTTTTCAATCGATATGAAGGTGTAGTAATTTATTTTTCCTACTTTGCATATAAAAAAATCAAACTAACATAAATAAATGCCTTGAAACTGTACAATTTAAATTGCAATCTGATTTTCACAGCAAACATTGTAACGATTACACATTATAAACACACATGTCTTATTAAACAACCATCTGATTTCCGTTGAAACCCACGACAACCGTTAATGAGTTTGCGCATCGATATCAACACTGAACCGATATAAATTTATATGCAACGTCTGGTAAACAAGTTTTACGACGAATGCATATATTTAGTCGAAAGCTCTCTAACGCCTTTTAATTTCTCTTGAAGGCAATTAACATTGACACTGTTTGACGCGAACGCTGGGAAATTGTTCCGCAAACAAATCCACATTAACTCGAACAACGTGTTTGAGCACACTATCACTCGGCTAAGTGAAGTTCCAAATCAAACAAAAAACGTTACCTCATTCCGAATCAAAGCTGTTAAGATTAACTGTTAAATAAAGTGTAATATAATAAAATTTTCGTAAAGTCAAGTTGGGTTAGGCGAAGGGACGCGAACCGAAATAAAAGCTCACGATTTAGGCATTGATAACGATAATGATGATGATGATAAATGGGTCGAAACGTTTTGACCTTTCCTCGAGGTTCGGATTGAACCTGACTTGTGCAACCGTTGAGAATGCACGTAATTTATGCAGCAGAATACGTCTATGATACTTTCGAGCGTTTTTTCAACCATCGGATAGTTTTGCGCTGTTAGAACTCCATAAAAGTTTCGATTTACGAACGCAAATGTGGCACGCAATAACAATATATTCTTACAGTTATAGCTCCGAGCTAAATTTCTATCAACAGATGATTGTCAGTTCGTACATAGATCGTTCACGGCAATATTGGATGAGCACGTACGAGATTTATGAATAGATTCAAACTATAAAAGGGTCGCGAGATGCGCTTTTAGATAAGGCTGCATTTTTTCGTGTCTTCTTACGTCACGCTTTTCATTATATTTGTGCATACAAACAAGGCGGGCTCTTTTTATTTCGTTTCTGTGTATAAAAAGTGTCAGTATGTCAAGAGTCGACTGCATAAAAATAACATCTCCGTAGCTGAAAGTTCAAAGCGGTAAATCTTCAGAAGGGACACGAAACGAAGCGCTCTCGTATACAAACTTTTGTATGCATATTCAGCCGAGACTCGAGACTAATTTTGAATCGTCAGTTTCCTTGACTATTTCTAGAAGACACTTCCAGACCAGAAGAATTCGTGTGCAGCGATATTCCAAAAGAAAAACGAAGTGTACGCCATAATAACTCACACGTTTTGAAAGTCAAACCCAAGCTCACGAAGCTCTTAAATGATAATATAGCAAAATCTCAACTAGTTCGGTAAATACATTTTTTTTACACGAGGTTTTTATCAATATTATTTAATATTGTATTTCGTAAAAACAATGTATTTCAAAAAAAATGTTTAGTTAACCTCGTCCAATAACCCTGCCAGAGTAAGTAAAAAAATCGCATATCGTCAATTAATATAATTAAAAAAAAAAATTGCATTAAATCCTTTAAGAATCACATTCCATTTAAATAAACTTGTACAAAAGTTCCGATTACATTGAAAAGCTTACATTTTGTGATGTATAATACATCGCACAGAACAAAGATATACCAATAAACTCAAAAATACCCACTCGTATGGACTACACATGGCCATTTAACGATAATTGCACCTCGACGACACAATAATACGGAACATCGTCGAACTGGGCCGGCCAAACAATGGCCATTTTCCTAGAATTCAGTTCCACTGGGCCCCGGTGCTTTCGCGCCGATAATCAAACTGCCAAATTGCATTTTCCTTTCTTTCGGCCGCTATAAAGCGGTTTAATTGTGCGGCCGCTCGTAAAATGTCCGGCTAAATGGCTTGTTCGAATCGAAATTCTCGACGAGAACGTATGCTTATTATATTGTCATTGTGTGCGCGTTTCGGGTGTTTGGGCGTTTTGGCGGGAACGCGAATTTTAGAAAGTTTATAATTGAAGGCGCGTTTTCGGACGCGGAGTTTGTTTGGGTATACCGAAATAACTATCGGTCAGACACCGCGGAAATGTTGTTTATCTGGCGGATATTATGCAGGAGATGTGTTATGTAAATTTGCATCGATGTATGAGGTCATAAAATAAATGTATGCGAAACTGTCAAATGCTCGACGCATTCATCAATGGTCCTCGATCGACAAAAAAATGTTTATAATAATGGAAAAAAACGTATTAGAATAAGCTATTGAAACTTCTGTTGAACAATGCTTGTTTTTATAATATGAGGACATGTTTGATAGATGAAAAAAATGTGTTTTGTGCAGTAACATATTTTGAAACAATTATCCGATCTTTCAAATACAATACGGAACGATTTGCGATGTAAAAAATGGGAATTAAATTATACAACAAGCACGTTCGCAAACAATAAGAACACATTAAACAATAATTAGAGATGTGAAAAAGTTCAAGAACAAAAAATCCATTTAAATTAATATTGAACGAATTTGTTAATCACTTAGAACGGAGAGTCTATCATTAATCAAAGAAAAACGCTACTAATTTCAAGAACAATGGGTTGTGCGCGGTTTGCTAACATTTTTTATTTTAACACAAACGACTTCAATCCCCATTAAATTCCACATAAATTATCGTTAAGTATAATCTGAACATTTATAAGAGCGAATCGGAAAAATCCGGTAATAAATCAGGATCAAATGCATTTCGGATTCGTTCGGCCATATTTTTAGATTTCGCCACACGATGAATCTTCATTTGGAAAAAAAACCTTCGAAAGGTCATCGTGATCAACGAAATGTGTATCGAAAACATTTCGTAACGTCCATTTCCAATATTTTGATATTTCTTGACAGTCAATTGACACGAGATGACTCGCCACAAAAATGATAAAATTTTTACATAAGTCTTACGAAACAGTCAATTTCCGATTTCAGCGGACGGATCCCAAAAATTATAATATTTTCGTAGGCAATTTTTTCGACACTTTCTGCGAACGACTTCCGCATGTGTTCGATGGATGTCCGACGAATAAATTACTATACTTGCGCGGCGACATTCCGAGAATTATGAACGGACAATCATTTGCATACGAGACGAAATGTTAATAATGATAGAGCCTTTCGACAGTCGCGAACCGGTGTATTTTTATTATTTAAATCACTTTCGCGTCGGATACATAAATAAACGGAGATTTTGACAATTTTCCTATACAAATTCGAAAATTGACCTTCGCCGATAATCGAACAATGCAATGTTGCGAAAAACCACTTGTGGCAATCGGTTCTACACCTCGTAGCTACTAATGTCGATCGTGACTGACAAATGCCAAATGTGACTCACAACAAATGCCAGAAAAGATCCTTCCTGGTGTGTAGCCCAAGTATCAAAACGATTATGCTTCGTTATAAAAAGGTGCTGAATCGATCGGTAAAAAAGCGTATTGTACTCTCGAAAAAATACGATTCTAACGAGGGTCTCTTCGACTCGATTTAGAGATTATTCCGTTTTAGTCGTAACGATTTACGAGAAGCGAATGGTAGTAATCAAATAATCCGAGACGATTGCCAATTTGGGAAATCTGAACATTCAATTGCAGTAATAAAGATGATACGGTAAGATATATGAAAAAAAAATCGAATTGTTTGTGTCGCAAAACAACAAGTAAATGGTTTAATAATAGTGTGTATAAAAGCAGTTTTACTAATGGACTCAATCCGTTTTCGACTGACTTTCACTTAAATTTAGAATAGCAATTTGGTACTCACCACATTGATTTTATCCAAGAGATTTGTGATTTGTTCCTTGCTGCAAATCATCTTTGAGCCGTATTCGAACATTAGACCAAACTCTATTCGATCCCAAAATCAAATCGAACTGTTCATCGTTACTCCATTACACGAATAAGCCTATAATTAACGTATCGGTTACGTTCACGTGTCGAAGCTCCAATTCAACATCGTAATTTACGTCACAATTTGATCGATTAAATTACTCGATTTCGAAATCGTGTATACAAGTGTGAACTGCTGAAGTGTACTGAAATTTAAATATTTTAACATTGTTAGAAATGTGGTACATGTGGGTTCTTAATATGCAAATTCTAGTTAACTTTCGTGAAGCGCGTCACCCACATGAAAGCGTAAACATATAAAATGGAACGATATTACAATTTTCGAAATCGAACCTTAATGAAATTTGATCACTTATCGTTTTTTGAACGCGGAATACACAATGGATACTATAAGAAGTCAAACGCGCGTTTATCCGCGTTCCATTCGGGTATTGTTATATCAATTTTGTACGTCATAAAAAAATATTATGTATTATAACATTGTTACAAAGCAATTTCTCTCATGTAGACTTCTGACAATTTTCGTCTTTTCCGCTTATTTTGAATCTCGCGATGGCAACACTGAGCGGTTACTCGTAATTGGCGGCAATTTCACGGAACGCGATTTTGAATGTCAACGACGCGAATTCAAAATCAACAACCGAAATAAGCTTTTTCTTGTATACTTATATTTCAATTCGTTTCGTCGTTTGCGAATGTTTCAACGGTTGATTAGGCAGATCGTCGTAACGCGCCACGAATTTTCAACTAGTCGGTCAATTCGAAATGAAAAAAAGATGATTCCGATCGGTTCAAACGGGTTGTGCTCAATGATGTACTTTGTAGCTCGTTATTGATAATTTTGTAGTTTTTTCCCGTTCGGGTATTCTGATCGATTGACGTTTTTGCAGTTCTAGAATGCTGCAAAGTCAATGGTGGTATGACGCGGCGAAAATTCGTTCTAGTCTGCATTGTTGAAGCTTTTTTTATAATTTCCGATACATTCCGGCGACAATCAATTATTACTAAAATAGATTTGGTGTATAATAGAAAAAATAAATTCAATTTTTGAAGACTCAGCTGAAATTTGATACCGTATATATCGATGACAAATTTCAAGTATACGGGTTAAAAACTACAACTATAAGTCTTCTCTTATTGAATTTCAATATACCCGTTCGAAAGAATGTCCGAAGAAAGTATATTTAAGTAATAACATAGCGAACTCTGCAAATAAAAATTTTACCAATCAATCACTAGCAAATATTTGCTCTTCCAAAAAAATTGGACATTCCGCACACAATTCTTCCTGGCAAACATTTGCAAAAATATTTACACGTTCGTTTAGAAAAGGTTTTCGCGTCCCACAAACGTCGAAAACTATTGCGAAAATCTGAAAACCAGAACTCAAATACGAAAACGAACCGAAGGTGCAAATTGGCCCTTTGCAACAAGCCCGACTCGCGTTTTCCATATTTATCCGATTGACCTTAGCTTTCCTCGCGGTTTTCAGCGGCAAACCATTCATTAAACTCGCGAATCGACTTTATTAAAATTCGCACTTGAGTTATTAAACTTTGCGAAACTTGTCGCGATTGCGAAACCGCTCCTACGCACTCGGCCCAGAACAATCGGAATTGCAAAATGCATTCCTTAAATAATTCGAACGCAATTAAAATAGATTTGCTCAAATTGCGTACCGTTGACAAAATCGCCATTACGAGTTTAGGCGTAAATTCGTATTTAATTATTACCATGCAACATTCGACCGTGTTGATATTTTAATACAAGGAAACGTTTCCTTTCTAACTATATTAAATTTGATGTTTCGCATTAAATCAACGATTTTCGTATAACAAATCGAGGTTGGAACGATTCGATTAATTGATATACTTAATAATTTCTTAGACTCTTCCGTAACAAACTCGCATCAAGTTCGCGTCCGAATTAGTTCCGTTGCCTAATCGCAAATCAAAAATTTGTCCCAGTGACACACCAGTCATAAAAAAACGGTATCCAACACGAATTGACAATCAAGTCCGAAACTGGAGTGACCCCGATTAGGCAAACGAATTCGATACACAAACGACGACGGGTCAAACCGGCAATGGAAACGAACACCCTCGGGCCATCAACTTCGTACATATAATATACAACTTCGGACCGTTCGTCGTCGAAAAAAATGCACCAGATCGACCTTCATCCATCGAAATAAATCATTCATACGGCGATCTTTTTCCAATAAGAAAAACGATGGATTTGAAGCAAAGTGCAATCGAACGCAGGTACATTCGATTATGCAACAATAGCATATTGCTAACATACGTCTTCGGGTCACGGTCTATCCGATGTGTTAAGAATTTTATAGTTTCGAAGATGATAGTGTACGGATCTGTTGCGAAAATTTGCCAAAATCGATGCGAAAGTTGTCGAAATCGTTTTCGGAAAGGCAGACGTGTGCTAAACAATGACAAGGACAATCGCGCGTTTTCCCACGTAGAAGACAATGCGCGGTGACTTTTGTCTTTGAAACGAGCTTCTGCGACACGAATATAATTAGTACTTTTTTGGTCGTTATCAAAATTGCCGTTTTATTGTTTATAAACGGACGTTCGTTACTTTCACCCGGTAAGCTAATCGCGCGTTGCGAACAATTAATGTTTTTTCGGGAGAACGTTTGGTAATTGTGCAGATTCCAGTATGTGTTTATCTTCATGCAAAATTTAATCGGAATTCGGTGAAAGAAATCAGTTTTGTCAATCAGTGCTCGGATATTCGTGTGATATGAGTTTATTATGCAAATATTATGATTGTGCACGAAAATATCACATTGTTCTTTTGTGCAAATACGCGGTATTATATAATTTTCCGACTTTAATTATTGTATGGATTAATTATTTAATTATTTTTCAGAATATGTTACAAAAAATCTTTCAGGAAATGTATTCTTAAATCAGATAAAAAGTGAATGAAACTATTCCACAATTCAAATTTATATAATGAAATTCATAAAAAATCCAATGTAATTTGTTATTGATCCAATTAAAATATATGCATTTATAATCAAATATTAATGAAAAACTATTTAATTACTCGAATATATATATATTCCAAAATTAATAACCGAAATCGGAAACAAACCGTAACAATAACCCGAAATTAATTTCAGGACTATCACTGAAAAAATCCTTATCGTTGCACTATCGAAAAAAAAATCAAAACTCAAAACATAACAAACACAAAAAAAAAATCGAATACACTTCAGCAATTCAGCAACACCGAATCAGAGCTTCAAAAACAAAACAAAAAAAAATTCAATACATCAAAAAAATCCGATCGACGACAGAAAACCGGGTTGCGTTATACTCGTCGAGATGCACTCGCGGATGCACTTTTCCGTGCTTGTATATATATTTTTGACCAATATGTGTCGTTATAAGTCGGTTAACGCGACCGGTCCGCGGCAACGGTGACGGTCGACTGTTGGGGAACCACTGTTGCCGGTGGGCAACAATCGTTCAACGCTGCTCACCTGTGCCACAGAGAGGGGCACAGGTGTGTGTATGTAAGAGGCCGCCGTGGCGGGTCGTTTTGGGCGTTTGGGTCGATCGGATCGGGCGTGAGGTATTTAGGATGGTGAGGTAGTCGTTGAGGGATGTTATGTTGATGGGGCTCGACGTGGGTGGATGAGGTTCGATGGTCAACTCAAGGTAGTTATGTGGGATAGGAATTTCGGGGGAGTTCGACTGTACGAGGTAGTCGTTGAAGTAGGTATATTGTGTTTGTGGTGTTTATTGTGTGTTTGAAAGAGGGTTGGTTAGTTTTGTGATGGCCAGTCTGGGAGTATTGGGGATTATGTAGAACTAGTATATAGGCCCGATGTTAGTAACATCGGCTGTGGATTTGTTAAGAAATGGAAAACGATAAAATGTGAAAACCCGATTGTGTGAACCCGAAATGTGTACCCGATTTAATTATCTGAAACAACATGACGGGCATTACATTTTAAAGCGAAAATTATGTAAGAAGATCTTTTTGTTCACAATTAAAAATTTTCACATCGACGCGTTTCGCTTGATTCATTCAAACAATCAAAGTTTCCATTTCTATTCAAACCTCACAAGTTTTATAGTGTATAAACTTCAATATACATAAAGGAATGGTAATAAGTCGCTTAAAATGCATCACTTTCTCGTATGCCGTAGAATTTATTCGCTTTTCATCATCGCAATAGACACCATGGTTTGCTATGGCTAAATGTGTCAATTGGCTGACAGCCACTCGAAGTTGTAATATTTATTCAAACGCATCCGAATATTATTGAATTTCAATTAATTCGATGAATCGGAATCGTTAGCAGTGTAATTGAAACCACTGCTGTATGGACTCCGACAGTCGGAGACGAGATGTCATGCAAAAAAAGTGGTTTAATTGGAACATTTTGTGTAAAAAGTAGGGTTTTAATGACTAAAACTCTACCGAAGTTGTGAAGTCGTAGTATTATATTTTATACGGAGTTGGAGTCGTAAAAACATTTGTTTGGTTTGGAAGGTTTTGAGCGAAAATCAGGGCTGCACTGACTCCGACTCTACCGTAATCAAGGAGTCGTAACATTTTATAGATTCGGAGTCGTAAAAAATCAATCAACTTCCCGATCCCTTTTTACTATTTAATTTAATTTGAAAATCGTTATTATGTATATATTTTTATTACCCACTATCAATTTTATACGATGAAAATAAAACTTCATCTTCATAAAATCGATCAAGTCGAAGTCAAAGCATAATATAATTACATTATAATCAAATCATAATAATATCATATATATCATAATCTAATTCAGTGCCGGAGTCGTTAAATTTCGAAATTAATGTACAGCCCCGATTGAAACGTTTTGTGCGAAAAGAGTTGAAATTTTCACAATAGTGATTGTTTTCTCAATCGGATTTCTATGAATGTACAAACACCATTGTTGATGAACGAATAAATTAAATTAATTGATAGAACCAATGATCCGTCGACGGCTTTACAAACCAGGAAATGCGATTCACTGCTATTTCGTACATTCAAATTATTTTCAATTCTTATATTATAATTAACCAATGGGTCAATAATTTGTATAGAGTTTAACGTTTCAACGGTGAAAGGATAAATTGCATCATACAATAACAAAACAGCAAGAAAGTAAAAGGGCAAGTTGAATCTGACAAATAAATTCGGAACCTTACCGGTTATTACGCGGCAGTAAATACAAAAACGGTAGTGTTATCGAGCAACAGTCCATCGTTGACGATGTCCGCGAAAATATAATATATATATAACAAGAGTTTATAATCTGGATTTGATTTTGTTTTTATTTCGGCGAAGCAATAAAAACTAGTTTCAGCACCGGGCGAAAGTGGTGGTGAGACTTTCGCGTTCGCAAACTTGTTAGCGAAATGATCGACGATGGCAAAAAAATAAAAATTTCGAATTTTTATATAATCGGATAAATTTAGGGATGATTGTCATCGGAGAATTTCAAATTTTCACAGGACTGTATATCGGTTTCAGCATATACCGAATTCGATTGCGAAATTGAATATAACCTTAGCTTTTACTCAAACTCCGACTACAATTCCGACTCCGATTTGAGCAATTTAAGTACGGGGGTCATTACCGGTAAACTGGTAAATGACCCAAATAATAGTTCGATAATTTACCGGTAAAATAGTAATAAGTAAAATAAAAATGATCGGGTTACATGGTAAATGAAAATTCCTAAATTTCAGTAAGATCAAATTTCTTAGAAATGTATAAAATTAACAGTAGGTAATAGAAATATATTACATAATAACGATTTTCAAAGAAAAGAAAAGAAAAAGCAGATGAAAAATTTTAAACAACGTACATGTATATTCCATGCACATATATATTTTTCAATTATCAACGAATTAACGATCAACGATTATCAATTATCAACGAACCTAATTTGTTTTAAAAAAAAAATCATCATTTTTTTGTTTATTATATTATATGTGTATACGTATTCATATATGGTCAATAAAAATAATATGGTTCTATAAATTCAACAATAAAAATATTCGGTATTGCAAAATTTAAACATAAGACTGTTTTAAAACGCAATAAAATTAGTTTATCAATGAAAATGTTTATTTTATTATGAAAAGTAAAACATCTTTTAGTTTATGAATTGCATAAAAGCAATAAAACGCATCGAGCGAACCTTTTATTAAAATTTCTACGATCGGAAAATTATATAAACATTCCATTTAATTTAAATATCGAATTAGCATAAGTAACTGGAAATCACATTTTATCCAACACCATAATTGCAATGACTTGCACCGACAATCAAAATCCATACTTAAATCGCAAAGAAACATCATTTGACAAAAAAAATTGAATAATACATAAAGTGGTCACCTCTTCAATTTCAAAAGAGGTATAATGGAAGTAATCGAGATGGTTAATCGCTCACTCACATTCAAATCGGAGGCACTTTCTTCTGGCCTTCTTGTCCATCAAAGTCCCTTCTAATCATCATTATCGTCATCGTCATCTTCGTGACTGACTCGAGCTCCAACCCAATTTTAATCTTCATGGCGAAAGATGTGCGTGTGATTGAAATTATTTTCGAAAACTGGGTCGATGACGAGTTTTCGAATCAAAATATAATATTGAACCATAGTTCAATGTACTGACTATATAAAGTTATTGAGTGACAATTACAGTGATTAACAGTTTTGTATGTTATAAATAAGAAAAATTGTTGTTGTTTTATACAGCGACGGTAGAAGCGAGGGAGAGTCTTATTTTAATATAAAATTAGCAATTTATAATAACAAATTTGTTGCTAAATGTTACGCAACGTTTGTGGGATTGGATATTTTTATGACAAATGTAAAATTGCGTTTTTTTGTGAAATTTAACGTCATCTGTTAGTATAATATATTTTCTCCTTTTGTTGGTGTTATTAAAAAAATGAATGTTTAATGTCATATGTCAAATATGACAGTGACATGTTTCATGTGGTCTATCTATGGCTGAAAAAAACCTGAATTTCTGATACCAGGATTTCGCAATGTGGTTAAAAAGGACATTTTGCATAAACGCGAGGCTTAAATTTGTAAATACTAAAAGGGCTCATTCTAAAAGATGAAATTCGAGGATTATTTATTTAAAAAAATCGTTTCGATATATATGACATTTCATAGAAAATGCCATTACACAAACATACACCCAATCCCTTTTTTACACGGTTCCAAAATAACACGGTTCATGAAAGAAGAATAGATTATTTTTTTAGAAGAGTTTTTTCACATTGACACGATATAAAAATAAAATGTATTACTATGCCACAATGGTAAGATTTGGTGCAGGCCAGTTTATCGTTATAATTAATACGTATGTAATTATAGTTATTAAATAAAAATTGTCGATATTTTTTGATGATTTTACATGACGGATTTTTTCACATTACAGTAAACCTCCTCTATAACGTCCCCTCTTATGTCGTTCAAATGCATTGAATTTCATATTTTTTATTTTTTTCAAATGCGTTTGAAACAAGCAGTTAACATGTAAAAATTTCCAAAATAAAAAAGTTGAAAAACCTTAACCCCCTATAACATAGAATCCGTCTTGACGTTATAGAGGGGTTTAATGTACAGATTTTTTATAAAGAACATTTGAAAGAGAGTTTTATCAATATGTATTGATGGAACCTATCTCAAATTTTTATACGGTCACCATAATTTTTTTTACACAGTAGCCTCTGGAATGTATCCGCCATGTAGAAAAGAAGATTGGGTGTATATTAGGATGGAATTTAAAACCAAATAAGTTACTGATGGAACCTCCAATTTTCATATGGTCACCATACGATGTTTTTTCACAGTAGTCTCTGGAACGTCTCCCCGTATAAAAAGAGAATTGAGCGTATTTGTAATACTTCAATATGCAACCGCACTGATAAATATTGAAAAACAAACACTATTTTGAAAATTTTCAAAACCATTCTGAATTTTTTTCCAAACTAAGCAACAAACAACATTCAAAGCCTCATCAAGAATGCACCACTGCCATAGAGAAAACGACCTTCGAACGCTCGAAAGACCGTCCCGTTTGACAGCCAGAGCCGACAACGGCCAAAAGAAATTGTTCCATCTTCATCAGGTGGGTGTCGCGAGCGACCTTGAAGGCTCTCACCGGCGATGACGATCGCCACAATGACGACCTGACCGTAATGGCGATCCCCATAATGACAATTATGCGGTCGTCCGCAAACCGCGGTGCTTTCGAACGGTGAGAACGCGCGAAAGTCCGAACCGCCATTGTTGGACGGATTGAATGAATTGTAGGGCCGTTTTGTAAATTTTTCAATGACGAATTACGTAATTCGAGTCGAGTTTTGAATAGAAGAGTCGTCGGTTTGATTTGAGACGAGGAACGGTTGACTTTCGTCAGGTTTTCTTGTGCGGGTACTTATCTGTATTGTATATGTTGATGTTGTCTGAAGAATGATTGATTTTTAGTTTCATTGGCGATTTCTAACATTTATTATATCGTGAATCCGAAATAAAGCTGATAAACGTTTTTATTTAAAAATTTTATCAAATTGTTTTAGTAAATTTTACCATTTCCAAGATATTTTTTATTTACCAAAACCTAAAACTGAAGAACTTTATAATAAACATCAGCAAAACAAGAAAGTGCTTCAAATGCTAAAACATCATAGCAACCTGTAATATATTAGTGACGCAAGTAATTTCGCATAATAGCACAAGAACATTATGAAACTACAACTCATCTTCTGTAATCCAATAGTTGAACCGTTCAGAAGTCAACGCGATTAAACCCATTAAACTAAAATTAGCATAACATCTTTCAAACGGTTACAAATATCGTTACAAAAAAATTGACTGAATAGAAAATTTTCATCTGAACCTTTACAGCTTCTAATAATTGCGATTTCGGTTGGAATCTACCATCTTCGTGTGGAATGTGGTTCGGTTATGTGCGAGGTGTTATGAAACTGACGACGCCCACTTTGAATATCAATCAAGATCGATTATATTGGCGGTCGTTTGACTGTGAGGACACTTCGAAAGTGAAATCTTTCCGGGGCGTGATCAAATGTTTGCGAGTGTTGATTGTTACGCATTATTTCATGCTTGGACAATTTTTATGTATTCGGTTTTTAGGACTGGTTTGTGATTAGATTGATTGTTTTGAAAATCAATGGAAATTTCTTTTGTTTGAAGTTGTTGAGTGTCGTGCTATATTTGTGTAACTGTTTTGTTCATGAACGAAACAAAAAATGTTGGTTTGCTATGAAATTTAATAAAATCTGGTGGTGTATAGATACATCATAAATGCATAATTTAATATCATTTGCCAAATATAATATAATATTTGATACTTATGGAAAGCGAAAAAATTTTGGTACATAAACGAAAAAAAAAGGTACATCACCACTGTAAATGAGCCATATCAACTATTATATTAGACAGAAGTCGTTGAATGACGCATCTATGATGCGCCTACAACAAATGGCTCTTATACACTACGAGATGATATTAAATTTCATAAACATAGCAATATTCTT
This sequence comes from Hydropsyche betteni, assembly GCA_028571205.2. Classification (NCBI taxonomy): domain Eukaryota; kingdom Metazoa; phylum Arthropoda; class Insecta; order Trichoptera; family Hydropsychidae; genus Hydropsyche; species Hydropsyche betteni. The sequence continues at coordinate 2,731,648 of JAOXNN020000013.1, forward strand.
TGCTTCGTTCATGAACGAAACGATTACACAAACGTATCACAACATATGTGAGATTTTCACCTATAAATTAGGGATCTGAAGAAAAATAATTCTATGAAAAATCGTTTACTGACATAACGTCTCCGACAAATCGATAATATTTATGAAACAAATAAGTTGTAAGCATGTAAAACTTTAACGGATGTAAATTTTACGCGACCGAATCTTTGACAAACAGACATTCATGTATTCAAAACTATTACTTTTTAAGAATTCAATTAAATGGGTGGTGATGAAGATTTGAAAATCGTCCATTAATTATAAATATAAATGAAACTTATAAAGCTTCATGTAAAAGTATGATAAAAAAAATTCTCTACTTTTTAATCACCTATAATAATAAATATTTCAAGAAAATTATCATGAATTGTAAAAAAATAGACTACGCCCGAATCATGTACATCATTAAGCATTGAAGATGTTTAGGCGTAAAAACAAAAAGAGAAAGGTCTTAACTAACGGAATTTGAAGTTAGATAAGGAAGAATAGTGGATATTGCATCGAAAAAAGACACGAATGATAAAGAACACGAAAAAGAATCATTTGAATTTTTTCGAAATAATAAAACTTTAATGCAGTCAAAAATGTTAAAATTTTAAAAATTCTTTGCATATGCATTCACAATTGCATCACCGCCAGAAAACAAACCGAAAACGATTCAAATGTTGCAAACCAAAGAAAAAATTCGGATTCAAATACAACAACGACGGTGAAATTTTAGCACGCTGTCGAAATACGCGAAAAACTACGTGGAGAGGCTTTTCCGCCGAAATCTTCCTTATTCAAATGGAACAATCATCAACGGCCGACGCAATCTTCCACATCAACACCGAACCGTTGCGCAACGACAAATTATCCGTCGAAAGGCACAAAGGGCGAACCCGACAATAGAAACTGGAGCGTTTCCAACCGCGAAAGGAAAACGCTCAAGATGGCCGGCAACTTTCATTATCATTACCATTTTTTTCCGTTGTTATTATGCTTCCGAAGTATGCACGCACATGTCCGAGATTGACAGACTCGTTACGGAGATAAAATATTCGGCTGTTAAGATAGTTCATCAATCAAACGGCTGATTGACGCTAATTGTCCATATTGTATTATGTTTGTATAGCGCACGAAAAAACCATCAAAAGCGTTGATTTATTTTTTTTTTCACAATTTCAAGTGTCGCAAGAATCGTCATCAACAACCACAAAGAGACCTTCCGATCGGAAGCTAATCTTTTTTTTGTATGTTATATTGATCACGCCAATAAAATCAAGTTATAAAAACTTGACTTTGGTGAAAATTCGAATTTGACAAGACTTGGATCGTTGATTTTTTTAAAAAATATATTTATAAAATTTATCATTGAAAGATTAAAGGTTGCTTATTTCGATTACATCTGCAACGAGTTTTTTGCACATCTCAGATATGAGATCACACTTAAATTTGCCCTTTAGTAAACAAATTTATTATCCAGCTTTCTTAAATCGAGGCCGAAAAAAAGCATTATCGAAATGGAATATTTGTAAAACAAGGATACAACAACTTTATGGGTCAACATATCTCAAGAAGAAGACCCATCTTGAACACCTTGAGATGCATTTTCTCGTAATTTTCGGAATTTGTGTTGAAGGACTATCGTATTGACTGTTTTGATTGCATCTAAATGAAGTTTTGTTACATAACTTCGGTTTTTCCTTATAAGGCCATCAAGTATGCAAGGAGCTGGTCCAGCATCTTCTCTCTTATGGAAAATACTTCTATAAATTGATGACTTGTGATGGAAATTGTCTTTGTTTACAAAGTGTTGTCATCTGAGGGTGAAGTTTTAATATTGGAGACTGCATCTCGAAAAATATTATAGAAAAGAGATTTTTGGAGGTTAAACAATTCAGTCTTGGAAGGTTGACTTGGTAATGAGATATGGATATTGAATATTGATATTTTAAATATTTCACGATTATTAAGATCATAAAATGTAAGCACGTCTCGTGTTATTAAATTGAAATTTTTTTTTAAACTATAATCACTTTCAGTTTTTTACATATAATTCTAAATATTGTTGTAAATGTTTCGGTTTATATTTAAAATAGCATTCAAAATACGATTCATATAATAGTAATAATAATTTATAATAGTTTTAATATTTTCTGTTGGTTGAAAATTTTATTTTTGTAATAAATATTTCAGGTTTTTATAATCACCATTCGTTGATGTCTGTCATGAAATTCGTGATTTTTCATTTTTAAAATAAGTTACTAAGATTATGATTTATGCACCCTTATATACTACAAATTCAACCTTTTAAAACTTCAAATTAAACTTTTTAAAAATCAAATTCAATTATAGCAATTTTATTTTCTTGATTTTTTCATTTTTTTATGATTTCATGAAAAACATAAAAGAAACGTTAGGATGCATAATAATGGTATCTATTTTTAGATTGATTTATTTAAAAATATGATTAATAATGTATGTATGTAAAAATCAACAACTGAAATTGAAGAATAAATCGTATTTCATTAATTATTTCGACAACAGTTTTTATAATACTTTCCGATAATTGAATTGGATTTGTATGAGGTTGAATTTGGAGTGTAAAAGCTATATCTAAGTTACAGATTAAGAAATCATCCGAAAAAGTTCTCACAATCAAAAAACAAAAATTCATATGTAATGATTTCATTATACACAATAATTCAATACGAATTTACATATTGCGTACGCATAACTTAATAACAACCACCCATCAACAATAGATTATCCAATAAACGGAAAAATCGACGACGATTCTCACAAACACAGCGTCCAGCTCTTCTACTGACCCACTGAACGAAACAAATTATTAACGCGAAAATTGCGAAAACGAAAAAAAAAAATGAATATGCACGGCGAAAAGTGTGTGGGAAAACGGTCACGGTACAGCTTGCACAAAAACAATGGCCCACCGTTCCAGATAAAAGCTTCCTCCTATTATAGAACACATGTACCAAAGGCGAAGACCGTTCGGGCGGCCATGTGTCATTCTGTCCCGCGAATGTAATTCGCTTGCGCAACAACAGCCGGATGAATATTCATAGGAAAATGCTGGTGTTTCGCATGAAATTTATCGACCGCGAAAAGCACGCGAGAACACTTCTGGAAATTGTCGGTTCAGTCTTGAGCGGTCGTGTCTGGACACTTCGAAGGTTTCCGCCGGCGAGGAAAGGTTAATTTTTATATGCTGATGAGATTGTTCGATTTGATTGTTTTTTTTTTTATTATTTTGATGAAATTGGTATTGAATATGTTCTTGTTTGTCGTCAAAGATGAGCGATATGTGGTATGGTTAAGATATGGTCATTAATATTGAAACTCTTCTATTGTTACTTTCTCATTACACCAGTGGTTGATCACACATTTGATTGACTGTTACATCTCAGAAAAACGTAAAAGGTTTTTAAAGACAACAAGTTCGACAAGTAAAATGAAATAAACTATCGCATCCTTTCCAAAAGATTATCGTCTATAAAATCATTAATTTTTACATTTTTCTGAGATGTGGTCAACTACAGGTGTATGGAAACCTTATTCATAATGACAAATGTCCAAACTTCTGATGTTTATATTACAAAAATCTAGTCCTACAGTTGACAATATATTCATATATTCACGATGATGATCACATCAATAAATTGATATGATTTCGATTTCTTTTCTGTATTATTTAACATTAAATTTTATTTAAAAATTATAGAACCATCTTTATTATTTAAATTATATAAAAAATGCTGCATAATTATTAAATAAAACGTCAAAGACTTTTGACTGAAACAAAGCGAAAGGCTACTAAATTTAAAAGACTGTCTCTCTTTTTCCCATTAACTTCGTTTGTTATGATCGAAATTATTGTACATTTCCAACATAAAATTAATTCCTACCCTATAATTTAACTGCTAACACGTTATTCATATTGTATTAAGAAGAAAATGCTAGGATAATAATTTTATTTAATATTAAAAAAAAATCTCATAAATAAAGGAAGTATAGTCGGTACAATACGGTCGGTATCCTTGTATATTTGAATCTATCATAAAAATGAACATTATTGAGAGTCGAGTTAGGTTAGATAAGGTAATGTTGTATTGGATTAGGTTTTTTTCAGCAATTTCATTTGTTTTGATTTAGGCTGGGTAAATTTTTTATGATCCAATAATATACATGGACTGCAACATATATACATAATGCATATGATGATTATAGATAGTAAAAAAAAAAAACGCACTGATGTTGCACACGATACAGACAAGATTATACCAACTGCTAATAAAATCAGTTATTTATTATATAAAAAAAACCCTTCAATTTTCAATCAAAAGGAAACACACGTCATGTGATGACATTGCGAATGATTCGGCGAAAACGACATGCGCACATTTTTTGCAACGCGAAACTAACCTAGTTCAACAGACACAAATCGAATGCAACGATCGCTTTTCGATAATGACAATAATTAGAGCGGCCGCTTGCACAACCGCCATTAAATTGATTAATATTTTCGTTCGGCCATTGTTGCGTGTTCGCGACGCCATTGTTGCGAAAATCAAAGACGAAACGGCGGCCGTAATTCTTCGCACCTTCCGAGAAGACGTGTTGGCAAACGTTCAATGAAAGTTGCAACCCTACCTTGCTTTTTGGAGGCGTTTTAGTCCATTCAGACAGAGTTGCGAGTCTGACTCGTGATGTGTAACCGACTCTAAAACGAAAAAATTGAGAATTATTTCGTATAGAATCCAATGTCTTTTAAATAAGTAAATAATAAAGATTCTTACAAGTTTTCATCAAAAATATTATTAGTGATGAAAGGATGAGTGATACTATGTAAAACTTTATGTCAATAAATACTAACTGATGATTTAGTATAGGATCTTTGCAATATTGAAAAATTTCAAAGAAATTTTTTTTAATCTAATTGGATTAATAATAAAAATTAATAAAAATTATTGTTTTCTTTGATACGCCCTTATTCCGCTATGATACAAGTTTACAAAATTTGAAAAAAAATTAACACACTATAGCAAAAATACTCAGGATGTCGACCTATCAATTAATTTGCTAATTAATCTAGTTTTGCCTAGTTAAATTAAATACGGAAATTAGTACATATTGTGAGCATTAATAAAAAAATGAAATACGTGTATATATCATATTAAACAGCGAACTTATATACATTTGCAAAATTGAATGCTATGCCTGTAAAACGCTAGTAAAGTGCTTCATAAAAATATTGTGAGAAACATCCTAATAATACAAAAAGTTATCGCCTGTCTGTGCTGTCAAACGTATTAAGTCTAACCATTCCCTTCGATTATTATACTAATCACCTTTATAATATTGATATTTATACACTGACTACGATTGAATTATAAAACTCGCGAACCTTAATTTTTATCAACGCATTACAATCAATAAATAAAAATCATCTTGACTAAATACAGACACACCAACAATATTTCAACCACAACCCACAAAAACCCGTTCCATATTATGACATTCGATTAACATCCCAAAAATCTAGGTCGGACCACTTAAATTATATGCAATTTTTTTCTAAAAAAAAAAAAAACGATTAGATCAATTAATTACCGTCAACAGTTCAAAGTTCGCCCCGTTGACCAACCCGTCAACTCGCCAACGGTATCATCTCCGCGGAATGTTCGCATGAAAAACGTACGTTCACTTTGCATTCCTATTAATGCGTACGTGACGCAACGCCACGTTAATTATGGCAATAAAGATGCTCGAAAAATTATCGAGATGGCCAACGGAAAAAATCTGCCAGATTTGAGAACGGTTGGGCAAGCGAGACCGTTTTTTTTACTCCGTTGCGTTTGGATGTTTAATGCGTTTTTAAGGCGCGTTGCAGATTTGTTTATTATGGCGGTTGAAAGGTGAAAGAAAGTGTTTTTGTAAAAAAAAAATTGATAAATTTTATAATTCTCGAATCGTTCAGAGTTTATTTTATAACTTCGGAAGCGCGGAATGAAAATTGGCCATCGTCAACATCGAGAGAATGAAACAAAACTATTGACGTCAACAACTGTTTTTAAATATACTCACTGACCTAAAACACTTCATAGGAGTCACATTTTGGTTGCTTCTGACCAAAAGGTTGCCGATGGCTTCCTTATACGAATCAAATTCAATCATTTCAAATTTATTTTTATAATTATTCTATTTCTTTTATAATTTCATAAAAAATATAAAATAAACGTTAGATATTATTACACATATTCATGGTACTTATCTGTTTTTGGATTGATTTATCAAAAATGTAATTTAAAATTACTAATGAGATAATCAAAGTCAATTGAAGAATAGACTCATCGATTACTATGATAATGGTTTTAGTAATACTTTTCGATGATTGAATTTAATTTGATTTGAAAAATGTTGAATCATAAGGTTAAATTTGAAGTGTAAAAGCTATAAATTTTATTATTTAATTAATTAAATCTTCTAATCTTTATTCCACTTCAAAAGTTATTTTGTATTTATGATGATCTTATATAATATCGTATTTAATTTTTTTTATTTTTTATGAACACCGTTTCATCGATTTATAAAAAAAAAACCAACATTTTTTGTTATTTTGACCCGTGCATATATAATACAATTAAAATATTTGAGTCGAATATATAATACGTAACATAATAAATTATTGATTCAAAATTTGAATATGAAATGTGTTACAAAATCTTAAATTTCCTCTCTCTTGCCCATCTTCAAACGAGGACGGTAATTGTTAGTCATCAATGCAAGACACCATTGTTTTCTTTCCTTTTTCATTGAAATTATTTTCCTTTTTCCACGTAACTCTGAGACAGTGGTTATTAATTGAGAAATATTACTGCTCTAAAAAAATATATTTTTACTAACAAATGATATAAAGATGAGCGTAAATGTATTTCATGATTCCAGAAATGGCGCTTTAAGTAGGAGTGAAATATAAATATACACTAGAATTTGTATTTTCGCTTACTTCTATAACTTATGATATACGCTTGCGCTCATGCTTACAATCCCATAAATTTTCACCAAAGAATATTTAATTATTATTAAATTTTTATTGAATTATGAATTCTTAAAATTGAATCAATCGGAAAACAGATTTAAATAAAATTTTCATAATTAATATTTTTAATTAGAAGCGTTTAGATACATTTTTTAAATTTGCAATGAAGAAAATTGAGAATAGCTGCATTTTAGATATGACATAATTTTGCAGTGCTTTCGCCGTTACAAATGCAAAAATTACAGCTTCGCAAAGACGAAATTGATGCGATCTGTGTTTTGACACGCGTTTCCATTGTTTCATACAGTCCCTTATCTATTCTTGAAATTTGTTCTGATTTGCGATTGAGATTATCTATTGAAAACGGAAAAAAAGCATATTGCATTATGCTGCGGATTGACATTATTATGAAAATTTTAAAAACCAATAAACTACACGATTTTGTTGCTGAAATGGTAGTATAACATTGATTGTGTAATGAAATCATCGAATTAATTATTTTTGAATATTTTTTTAGGAAATGGTTGCGATTTTTCACGTGATGTAATAATTTTTTATTCAATTATTGTAAAAACAATTAGAAATCAATTTTGTTAAATGTTGTATCTGTCAAAAACTTAGTGAAAGATATTTAACACAATTAATGGTACTTGCCAAACTGTCTACAGCAAAAGTGCTCTAACTGTAACCATATAGCACATACCACGTGTAATATTTTAAACATGTATGTATTTGTAAATGTACTATCACTCAGGTGACAGTTCACGTAAATTTTATTCAGTTGGAGTGATTTGTAGTACTTGATTTCGAGCACTTTTGCTGCTGTAGGTAGATTGACACCAAAATATGTATAAATTATTAACATGAGATTAAGACAAATAAGAATCTGGATCCTTAAAATAAGGAGAAATATAAATACCTAATATTATTGGAAATGAAAAAAATACATCAATACACCTGGGTCTCGTATAACACGGTTTTATATAACACGGATGTATAAATTGTGGCATATTTTTTATACAACATGCTTTATATAACACGATTTCAGGAAAAAAAATTAATATGTTTGATTTGTACGTCTATGAAATGTGCCATGATATTAAATTAGAATTTTTTTTATTGAAAAGAATCCTATAATAGAAAGAAGTTCGAAATTCAAGAGGGAATTACAACAGATTTTGGAACCTTATAAGGAAATACGTAAAGATT
>JAOXNN020000013.1:2740037-2782511 GCA_028571205.2 Hydropsyche betteni
TTCAAATCGGGTACACATTTCGGGTTCACACAATCGGGTTTTCACATTTTATCGTTTTCCGTTTATTAACAAATCCATAGCCGATGTTATTAACATCAAGCTTATTTACTAGTATTTTATATATTCGATTTTTTTATTGTTAAATGAATTGATGGATTTGAAAATGGTCAATCAAAGAATTTAAGATCCTTGTAGAGATATGAATTAGTTAGTATCGATTTTATGACTTAATTTTGCGTTTCGAATCAGCGAAATTACACTATGGAGATATTTAATTTGATAGTTAAACAGTCTTGGGAAAAATAGAAAGTGGGAAAGGTCAAACCTAACGGTGATAAGTTATGATGATGAATTATAAATCTAAGAACATTGCAAATTGATCAACATTCAGATATATTGCTACCTGGTTTCTCATGTTATTTTGAAAGCATAAATCGATAATTACATCGTAATTTATTTCTTAACTAAACATGAGAAAACTATCTTAGTTTTCAAATTAGATCTTAAATCAAATCGTAATTAGCGCCAAATATATTTTAAATATTTTACCATGGCAAAAAAGTTCCAAACTAAAACAATAAATCAATATTTTGCAACCAGACAAATAATACTATTCTACTGTTTTCAAGAATAATCATAATATCCAATTGAAACATATTTCAAAACAAGAACATAAAACATATTAAATACTGGTGAGTGTTTCAATCGTTGGATAAAATCGTAATAAATCATCAAGGGTAGCTCTTACGTCGACGCTAAGTGTTATGAATAATTCATGAGCTGCGTACATTTCAGCTGAAGTTCACTAAGACGGGATAGTTCTTGAAAACATGAAAGCGATTTATATCGGGCTCCAAAATCTCCATAAAACATATTTGAATAATTTTCATATACATGTATGCCCCGTGTCATTGAACTTGGCGTGTTAAAACGACTGCAAATCTCACTCGATATATCCGCGTCACAATGAAACACGAAAATGCCATTTTCAAAAGTTACATAATAATTAATAAAACAGCATATCGATAGAAACGCGTAGGCGATATTTTAGAAAATTAATCCAAAAACCAATTATGCCGAATAAAGAAGCCAATAAAGTCGGCAGAAGAAGAAATCCGTCGCCACTTTGCATATCCCGCAGCCGAAATAAAATAAATTAATACATCGTAAAAAAATATATTATACGTCAGTAAAATAAATATTATAAATCATCTCCTCTTTTTATAATTGGCCTTCGACCGAAGATTAAAAATCGAATATTTTCAAATTCGTATAAAAAAAAAACTCAACATTCATAATAGAAAACCGCAGAGCTTTTCCGACGAACTGCGCTTACAATCTAGCAATTTTTTCATTCGGTTTCTTACCGTTAAATTTTTCGCTCGGCTGCGTAAGAGATTTTTTCGCAAACTCCAAATTACCTCATAATGGCAGTTGATAAAATTTTTGACTATCGATCCACTTTTCGAATGTGTACTTGGGAAAAATTTCGGTCGACTTCCGCGCCGACCGCACATTAACATTAACGGTGTTTAAAAAAAAATGGCGAAGATGTGGTAAAGCTATTATAATTTGGCTCGGTCGTGTTTGTCTTTTCTTTGCGGCGATGATTCCATAACCGATAATGAATATGGTTGTGTCCTAGAATTCGAAATAAGTGTATGCGATTTGTCGTAGACCACATCGAAGAATCGAAAAAAAATTATGATAGTTTGCCGAAATAGAAAATTTCGAATTTTCACGTATAATTTGAATAATTTAACTATTTATGATGTATGCAAATTTAACAATGGCAAATTTTTATTGGTAGAAGACAAAACAACGTGAATTTGTTTATAATAGAATTTTTGAACATCAGATTATATTAATTAATATTCAAGCGGATTTTAATTTAGCATATTATATTTGTATAAATAATTTAATATAAGAATTTGATTTACATAAAACAAATTCGTTTGCCCAACTGTCATGAAATCGACGTTCTACCGCAGATGCAAAGAACGTTTCCCAACACAATTTCGACCGCGAATTTATTGCAAGAAAATTCGAATTCGAATTATTTATAGGTTGAAGGCGCGGTAGCTGTCGTACTGAGAATATTGAACATTCAAAACGAAATGCACAATCGCCACGCCCTTTAAAAGCACGCCCACGACTAACATTTCTTTCCCAAATCAAAACCTATTAGAAAAATAAACAAGATTTTTAAAAAAAACCATGTACTTCGATCCTAATACATTAACATTTAATGTATTCTTGTGTATCTTCCTACTCGTTAACCGAAAAGGTATCAGCGTTTAAATTTTGATAAGAATTACGTATTCGTGAAAAAAACCGAAACGTCTCAATTTAATGGTCGTCCGTAGGCGAAGAGTCGTATTCGACGCATCTTCCGATAATATATTTTAATACTCTTTTTGAAAGTTGCCATAAAAGTGGATGTTACACATCAATAACCGATCGTTCGCATCCGCGTTCCGCAAAAAAATCAATGAAAATATCAGGTTCGTTAATTTTTCAACGCGTCGTATTGCTAACTTTTACAACTTTATTACTGTAAAATTCAATCGTAGTATTGGAAAAAATGGAATAAAATTAAAACGGATTCGTGGGGAAAGAGTACACGTATCGTAACTCAATTTTCTCGGTCACATTGCGCTCTCTTTAACCGATAAAATGTCATAACGTTCGATCGGCAACATTACAACACTTACGAATAATAGCACAATTACTGTTACAACGCACGCAACCCGCCACAAACCGTAAATGTTACAGATTTGAAATTTCACATTAAAAAAACCAGACATTCCCATAAAATCAAAACGCAGATAACAACCGTCTTGAACCGCAGATAAACCTATCGCATTTTAAAGCAAAACATATTACATTTCGAAAACGATCAATTCTAATTAGATCGTGCAAAACTTATCAACGTCTCAAAACCAATTTCACACTCCACAGATAAATTCGACGATAGCCATCCGTGAAAGTTCGAATTTGAACCGTTGATTAAATCCACTTTCGACGGATGCATCCGCGCGCAAACCTACACCGAAGGCTGCATATATCAAGAGGGCCGCGATGATGATCATGATGATGTGGTCGATGATGCGTGTGTTGCACTTTTACCTAAGGCACTCGAGATTAGGGTCATCTATCATCGTGCCGTACTCGTTAACGGTCGTGTTATTGTGCATGTCTAAAAAACGAATGCAACACGACTTTCTACATGTGATATAATAGTTTCGCTTTTGTTTACTGTTTTCGATTGGCTATAAATCTTGAAATGATTGTACGCTGGGGATGATGGATCGTGAATGTTATCGAGATCTATAGCGAATGATGACTGTTTGCTAATGTTCGGATGGAAATTATTATTTTTAGTAATTAAAATATAATAGTTACCGTGACATTTATATACATATATATACTACTTATTGTTAGCTTTAATAATCAATGAGGACTATTATATTCACAATGTTCAAACTATTAATTCAATAATTAACAAAAATATAATAAACCCTTCCATAGCCGAAAAATGTGTAGCGCAAAAGATCGGCATTTAAACAAAACTATAAGGAATATTTTTTATTATATTATTTAAAAAATATTGTGAGTACGAATTGATATATTATATATATTTGATCATCAGAATTTTTTTACGATGTATATTTATAATCTACGAACTTGTATATCTATAATATTTCCTCGACGCAGGTAAAGAGTTAAAGTATTAAGATCATTCGAGCAAATGATTATATTTCTTCAAATTGAATAGTAGAATTGCTAATAAGTACAAAGTGCTCTCTCCCTTCATTAACTAATTAGAATGCAAAGTGATACTGCTTAATAAGATAGTAAATGTCGATTAAAGGGCTCAACCGAAGCACTCCAAATGCCGTTCAATTAATTAATTCCGTCGCACAAATCGGCTCGTTTACCACCCACGTGGTAGGTTCTTTCACAATTAACATATCGATTGCTAAATATCCTTGTCCGCAAAAGAATGGATTGGAACTTTCGACGTATGTCAAGACCGACCACCACACCTGTTGGTCAAATATTGATGAATAGAAAAAAAAACTACCATACAGCGTGTGCATACAAAGAGAGAGAAAATTTGACACGTCGGACAAGTCAATAATAGGTATTTAGATACGACGATAACTTTCTTATATTCACAATGCTAAATTAACGTATTATCAAAGCACTAAAGTCACGTTCATCAAAAAAAAAATCAAATAAAACGTCTTCATGCAACGCAGCAACGAAACGACTACAATTTCACACATTTTACCATTATGGAACGAGGAATTCTGCAACGGGACGAAACCGAGACCTCGCATAATGCAAATAATGGCTCTAAATTGTTTTCGTAAATGAAAACGGTGACAAAACTCCGTCTCCGGGTTAATGTTAAGAAACGGCAGAGCTCGGAGAGACACAGCCGCAATAATAATGCAATCTTCGTCGGGTTGCACAATTCGCGGAAGATGCACTTCTCCTCCGCCATTTTCCCACGCATGAATAATAAATCCATTATCTGAGGTCGAATGCCGAATTTTATCGGAAACTGTGCTTCTTGATCCGAAGAATCGATTAAAGATGCAATAAACTCTCCGAGCGGATAATCAAAATGTTATATTCTGAGAATAATTAAAATCTTTTGAATATTTCATGCTCTGACATAATAGATAGCCAAAATTCTATGTAATAATCACGTTTCGTAACAATTAATTATTAATTTATTTAAAACTAACCGTAACATCGGTCGAATATGTTTTTCGTCCACTAATTGGTGTGAGCTTTGAAAATCGTTGAAGCGATCGAATGCATATATTTAAAAAATCGAAAATCATAAATTTTGCTATGTTACGAAATATTTTACTGTATTCATATATCAGTGAACGATTGCTAAATTCGACCGATGGTTTTATCCGATGATTAAATTATAGACAACAATTGTTGGCCAATTTCGAAATTTTTATCGATAACCTTGTACCGAATATTATGATATTTTTTAACAATTTGACACGATGACATCTGCCACGTTTAGCAGTTTTTTAGTCAAACGAAGCCTTAAAAATCTCACACTATAGCATTCCACGTTTAATTCGATTAATACAACCTTTCATAATTTTTTTGCACACTTTGCTTAAAATTTTTATTAAGCAAATATGTATACAAGAAAAATATGCGAACTTTCACCGTCTATCAAAACATCATTGTTAATTAGGCGGCGCTGAATTGACATCAATACAGAAATATGCAAGTGAAAGGATTTTTATCTGAATAAAAAAATGATATCGTTTCGACGTATGAAATCAATGTTATGATTAATACTTATGAGTTTTATGAATATGGACCATAAACTTTTGAATGTCGATATTAAAATTTGCTTTAACAAATCATAAGTTGTCTATAAAAGTACTAATTTCCTTTCGTTGTTTCAAAATATATATTTTTTATGTATACTATCGTTTATTTACAGAGATACTATTTATCAAAAAAAAAAATATAGCTCTTTGGTAAAGTTATCAAACTTACGTCAGAGTTCAAAATAGCAAATTCCCGAAAAGTTTTTATGATAAATTACTCAATTTTTTTCGCGATAACTTTCATTGCAGCGATGTTCTTTCCGCACACAAAAAACTTCCTTTCATAAATTATTCAAATCGTTACGCATGCATATAAATTATCTTTATTATTATTTTTAGATAACAAACCGATTATTATTCTGTTTAATAATTAGAAGCGTCCGTTTATAATCAATCTATTACGGAACTTGTAATTAAACGCTTATAAATAAACAGCAAAATCGTGAACTTTAAGCAAACCGTAACGTTCATTAGTCTGATAGAAAGCGAGTAAAATCTTTGAGGTTTTCCAACGTATTAAGCATGAAATAAAATTAAACTAAAAATATATTTTATCTTATGCAGCAAGTGAACTAATGGTCCTTTCTTCAATCTTTAAATAAATTTAAAACAACCTCAAATCAACATCTAAAAATTAATATTCTAAGTTGAATAACTAAATTATAATATCCCCTATATATAATAGCGAATTTCTGTGTGTCTGTCCGTCTGTCTGTCTGTGTATCTGTATCGATGACGCTCGCGACTCTTATGTTCTGGAGACATTTCGCAAGGGCACGGTTATAAAATATGTTTGCATATATCCAATTTTTGTTTTATTACATCATACAACAGCACGGTTATAAAATAATTTTGCATAGATACATTTAGTTTTTATTTTATTGCATAATAGTATGGTTATCAATACACAACTGATGTTATTAACATCGGGCCTATATACTATATAATATAATATGCGTGACACAAATAATTTCACGTCCATTACTTCCCCATCATTTTCTTCATACTTTCATCATTTCTAACAAACAAACTAAATGTAAACTCATAAATACTACAAACACATTTCTTATGCTCATAATAAAACTATAAATACCTAATGCTTCTAACATTGTATGATAATTATAGTCACTTTGATAGATCGATCGCGGATTTGTCAGGCTGTCGGATGCAAGTTTCGTGACGTGATGTCTTCGAAAGTGAGACGACCAGTTCATGGTGACCCGACCTCGTGACCTCGTCACCGATGGAGTATCATCCTTCCGTAGACGTCATGTCCGAAGAGTTATTTCATACGGAAGGTTTTAACTTACACTGTTCCCATTTTAGGATAGGAAGCAAGTATATGTGGACGTATGGGTGATGTTTATTTTATGTGTTTCGGCGTTGGGTTGAAAAGTTTTTGTTGTATTATGATAATCGAAAGTGTTTTCGATAAATATTTATTTGATTTATTATATCGCATCGTATAAATAATTGATTCACTCTAATAAAAATAAACTGTTTTCAGAACGTGATAAACAAAACTTTCACTCCTTAGATTTTCGAAACATAATTCGTATATAAAATAACACGGAAAAAAATCATAATATTATACATTTAAAAATTCAGCATATATTTATCGTTTTTGTTTGGGTTATTGAATACGAAAACGAGGATAAATATTTGTGCCTAATCTATGCAATGTGTCATAACAAAAAAAGATGATTTCATCCATTCGTTCCATTTTCTAAACGAAAACTAATTACATCCATAATGAGCCATATTTAAAAACGCTTAAAACCGAAAGACCATTTCGGAAAACACCCGAAGGCGGCGTTTCGAAAAGTCACGACTGAAAAACCTTTCCCAAAACTAGG
This sequence comes from Hydropsyche betteni, assembly GCA_028571205.2. Lineage (NCBI taxonomy): Eukaryota > Metazoa > Arthropoda > Insecta > Trichoptera > Hydropsychidae > Hydropsyche > Hydropsyche betteni. The sequence goes on from JAOXNN020000013.1 coordinate 2,747,272, forward strand.
GGTGGCACCACTGCCGATGCAACCCGACGCAATTGCACCAACCGAACAAATGTGAAAGTGGCCGAAGCGGCAAGGTCGCCGCCCATAAATCGGATGTGCATATTTATCACATGTCGGAAATTCATTCGCCGATAAATCATGCCGCTTTTACGATCCGTCACGTTTAAACGCGTCAAATCCCCCGTTTTATTTGTATATTTTAATTTCGGAATTGTATACATTTCGAATTCGAAATGTTTGTTTTTGAAATCGAGTGGCCGTCGAAATATCAATAGAAATGTTCACCCGAATTCGACATTCCAAATTCGTTTATTTACAAATATTAAATACTATCAGAGGTACTTGGCCGTTGAGGCGTCCGCGGTCGGCGATTTGGTCTCAAGCGGCTCTAATTCGAGCATGAGTGCCGACAAAGGGGCGATAATTTAACTTGCACGTGAAATATTACGTTTTGTGACTACGTAATAATAAATGAACGTTGTGTTGCGATGTTCAAAAGCACAGACGATTTTGTTGTATCGTTCGTATATGTGTGCGTGCAATCTTTGACCGCTTTTCCTCGAGCCGCTTTTCATGAATAATTTCGCGCGATGGATCCTTTGTAGAATTAATCTTGTTGGAGAATGGCGAATTAACTTTCGGGCTTCCGTTTGTGTGCGGATTCACTGGAAAGCCTATTATTTTAGTTTGGATGTTTTGAATTGAAATGGCTTTGATGACGGATTATGGAAAAATTTTATTTCGTAATATAATTGGATTAAATGTCAAATGAAAAAAAAATATTAAAAAAAAAACTTAAAAAGTTTGATTGTGCTCGAAATAAGTGTTTATTTTAAAAATAAAGATGATCTCAACGAATCGATCTTCCAATTAGATTGTTTGATTACAAAACTGACAGATTGTTTTCAATTGCTCAATTCATGTTTTGACTAACGTCCAAATCTGAAACCGCGCAATATATAAAAACAGTAAAAACTCACACATCACTCACGAACATATTGAAAAATTTACATACAATTCATCAACGATTCAGTCTTGATGAATGCGCTGGTTCCCACCGAAGTTAAGTTACATTTAAAACGATAATTATATAGTCAAAACGGTTAACATCAATTAGAAACGAATTAACAAGGATTAGTTATACTATTTAACTCATTAAAAATTACCTTTTATTACAAGTAAGAAAACGACTTCAACTTTCAATATCGGCAAATCCTTTTCCTACAGTACATATTATGCAAACTGCATATAATGATAATCATAATGATGACATACGATTCATTGGATAAAATCCTCACATTTCACACTACCGAGATTTTCCTTTCAAACCGCAAACAAATTAACAACACAAAAAAGCACCAGTAAGACCTAGAAAACACCCATAAATCCATCGACTTTAAAAGTCAAATTCAACAATGCTTCGTCCTTGGAACGTCACTGAGATACGACCTCATTTTTCCCGCGTTCTCGTCAAGAATTCAAATCATGTCTCTTCACTGATCGTCCATCCACTTCCAGACGTCTGCCAATCCTCGGACATGACACCCATGGCATAATCAGTACCTCAATTGGCCCACTAACCGTTTCCCGGATGCTATTACGACTTGTACGATCGCCATCTGAAATTCGCCTCCTCTTGTCAAACAATCCTTTAATGATGAAATTGTATACAAAAATTCTCAAGGACTCTTGTCCATAGTTATTGAAATTTGAGGTGCACTTTTTTCAGAATTTTTCAAAATAATGTCGATAAATGAAAATTTATTTATAAATATTATGTATTGTTGATTTTTCGATAAATTTAAAATTTCATAAAATATTTTTGATACAATGAAACGTGACAATTTGAGAGTTGAATAAATCTATTTATCACGTTCTAAAAACGCATTTTTTGTTCAAATGTATTTTATGAAAAAAAAAATACATTGATCAATATTTGAAAATTTCATAAAACGGTAAAAAGTTCTTTATAATATTCGAATTTATTTCCGGAACTATTAACTAATCTTGACTCAAAAAAAAAACAATAGAAGCTTTCAAAAGGTGTCGTATTTCATTGAAAAAAAAAACTGAGCATCGGGATATGTTAATACAAATAAAAAGTTGCATTCCATCGATGGACACAGACTAAATTTCTCTCACTTGCGAATAAATCTCGAAAAAACAAAAGGAATTGATTACTATGCGAAACGTTCAACTGTTGCGAAATTTACGAGCAAAAGAAATCAATCGGACGTATTCCTTTTCGAGGACGCGTCAACCGCGACTTTCTCGTGATCCGACAACAAAACAATATGACTCATTGGAGAAAATAATCCCCAAAATGTGCATCGGAAAATAGTACCAGAAACAAAAAAAAAATAAGGTGCGGCACGGAAAAAAATCGATTTATATACCGAGAAAGAAAAAGTTAACTATCTTAAACACGCATTAGATCATCGTGAAAGCTATATAATAATAGAGCCCGAGAATTTCAGATCAAAATTTATATTCCAAGTTCAACTCCAGAAGATTTTGAGCAATTTCTTCATATGAAAATGTACTCAGAAGAAGCGGCGCGATTATCCGGCCTAATGGCGCGAAAATAATCGGAAAATAACCGAAAATTCCCGCATCGCGCACTGAATAAAATCGGTTCGTTATAAAACAGAAGATTTAATCGATTTATTATGGATACCGAATCAAAAGGTCGACGTACCGAAACAGCGAAGAAAATCAAAATTTTCATAAAAATGAACTCGCCGTTTTGTCGGTAGTCGACCGCGTGAAGAATCACTCAATTTTTTTGATTTATGAACGCTCTTGTTTTTTTTTAATGGAAGTTGCGCAACTCTGGGGTTATCGAACAGTATGATATACAAATTTGTACGTTTTCGAGAGCATTTCGCCATCGCGATTGCCAAGGTGAATTATAGTTAAAACAACAGTGGCCGAACTTGAAAGGAGTCAAGTTTACTTTCTCTTCACAACATGAGTCACCGTTACAGTAATGCGCAATATAACATTTTTTTTATATAAGTTTTTCTTATGACGAATCGACAAGGACAAGCTGATTGATATGTGGATATCGTCCGGAGCTAACGGTTGAATTATCTTCATATGGGAAACGGTGTGTGGTTAGTACGTGTGTTGTATTCGTGTCAACTGTTCGGCACTTTGACAACGAATCTAAAAACGAAGATTCGAATTTCGCCAATACAGGATTTGCACTTCGAATCTGGTACGCGAAAATCACGCTTAAAGAATATTTAAAAGTACTCACCCCTCGAACAGTTTACAGAAAACTAATTCAACGGTCGATCGGAAGTTTCGAATTCGGACGATTTTCTTAAATCATCGCACCGCAGCTGCAACAAAAAAGCGCACAATTCAAAAACCATTTACAAAACAATAAAATCGTTCCATGCGAAAATTCTTTATTTCAAAAACGAGTCACATTATGAGTAAACCAAAACATAAAAAAAATAATCGCACGATGACATCAGACCATAAAAAATGCACCATCTCAACAGCTGCCAACAAAAAGACACCACCAGGTGCCGGCCGCCGAAACCATCGAATCATCGAATTACACAAGAACCGATGGCGAAAGGTCACCTGCGGAGGCACAGCCACGACAACCACCAGAACCACTAGAATCGGAATGGTCGAGGTTGTGGTGTCGCGTGACCTACCCCCATAGAGCGGTGGTGCAAATTGACGACGGGGGTGCGCCTGGTTTGCTTTGTAATTTTCGAAAGGGTGCGGTGGTTGTGTCAGATGCTTTTGTGATCTATGACCTGATGACTCGACCGTGGCCTAGTTGTTGTGGCGATTTTTTAATTTTTTTATGGGTTTAGAATGCATGAATTATGTTTTTGAGAAACTGTATAATCATAATGGTCTGTTTTTTCATGGTATGTGTTTCAATTCGTTCATGATCGGTATTTGAATATTAATACTGACCGTTTATATTTGTTAGATGGTCCGTATTGATATAATAATGATGTCAATATTTTTGACAGCACAGAAAGGTGATAACTTTGTGCATTATCGAGAGTTTATCACAATATTTTGATGAAGCACGTTGTATTAGGACCACTTGATATGTTACAGGTAAAGAGTTCAATTTTACAAATGTATATGTTCATTAATTAATATCATATAAGGTAATGCACCAGTGGTTGACCATGTACTTGTAATTGACCACTAAATAAGCTGTTTATTACATCTTATCTATCGCAACTTTTCCAAAAGATTATCGTCTTTAAAAACCTTGATTTTTACGTTTTTTTTTTTTTTTGAGGAGTGGTCAATTACTGGTACATGGTACACAGGTATCTTTACTCATAACCTTAAATACACATGCTTCAATTTTTAATTGATGTTCACAACATTAGTTCCTGCACTTAATTTATCTAGTTGAAGTAAGATTAACTAGCATCACTACTATTTATACTGACCACCTAGCAAAATAATGCTAAACCGAATGTTATTTAAATACTGACAGAACATTTTATTAACAATCAACAATCGAATACTTAAATTTTTGAAAAATGAATGGATAGGACCAACTTCACTGCATCGAATAAGTTCAATTTTTAATATATCTTACCATTACAATTAAAATAATGTTAAATATTATTTATATAAAAAAAACATCCATGTTTAAACAAGCATCGTTTTTTAATGATACTATATAAATTTATACTGCTCAATGATTTTTTTGTTGTTGAAAACAAAATTAAAAAACGCATATTTTTTTATCTATACTTATTGATTTAAAATTTCGCCCCGCTACCAAAAACACGTATAATTCAAAAAAAGCAGTTATTTTATTTACCAAATCGCGAAAACTCATCTAATGCTAAAATCCACATTTACATTTCGTGCCGTTACACAAATAATAACTTCGTATCTAGATTGTACATACTGTCGTTTGAACGGGGACGTCTGGCGCCAACCACCATTTCAACCCTCGACAATGGCGATAAAGATAGCCAGGGATCTTTGTCGTCGATTTATTATTTCTATTTGCTTGCTGCATTTTGATGATGGAACCGCATAAATCACTCAATGTTCCCCAAGTGAACTTTTTCGGGGTGCGCGTGCAATGAATGACTGTTCTGTGTTTTGTATAAAAGCATTATCTTTAATGGCCGTTCGACATAGAAATTAACTGTTAATAAAAGTTATCGATGAAACTATAATGACGTTCCTTATAAGCAGCTGTGAAATTAAATTCGGACACGATTCGATACTTTGCCCCGAATTTTATTAACGAGGACACAACAACTCCATAAGGGTAGTGTTTATGTTATCATACGTGGGTCACGTAACACATTTCGTGACGAAATATTTTCGTATGTAATTTATTTATTACATTAATAATCATATACGAGACCTTCGTTAGAAGAATATTTGCACGAGCGTTGATAAAAATTGCGCAAAAATGTAGTACGTGCGTGTTTCAATATTGGCACGGTTTATGAATCGTTTGATTCTATTTTGTTTATAATGAAGACATCTGTTGGTGTTTTCGAAAACGTTCACAGTTCAATGAATCGGCGTGTAGAGCCTTCGGACGTTATAAAAACCAATTGGTGATAAAACGTGTATTTGTTTTAAAAAAATCACTTTTCCGTCGTAATTAAAAAATATTAAAAAGTAAATGAACCATCAAAAATATATTATGGTTTTCATTAATTTTTTTATATTCAATGATAAAAAATATTTTTATGTGCACGCACTTTCTCCGGACGTTTCGGAGAAAATTATTTAAAATATAAATAACATAACGAAATGAAGGATAAATTGAAAACGGCGTCTTTACAGAATGTTATCACTTCTGTCAGTTTGATAAAATGGCACCTAAAACATAAATTTACCGTTCATCACTAATCGATATCGCGCATAACTAACTCGCATTTATAATTTACCGAAACTGGACTCAATGAGAGATCAACGAACTTTTCACACTTAAAATAAGGTAAAGCTATACAAAAATTCATTTGGTTTACAATTTAGATATTCTAGGAATTCTCGTCAACTCAAACGAGCTACACTTGCCGACGAATCACTGAAATAAACTCGGAACTAAATGGAGTAAAACGGTTCAGAGGCATTTAAACTATTGACCACAATAACAATTATGTATCAAGTCCAAATAATAAAAGCTTCTTGTAATTAGTATATGTAATTTAATTATATTGTATATGTATATAAATTCAAACACATTAAAACTTTTAATTACCAAAACATAAACCCACCAACACTAATTATCTTTCTAAAAATGATACATTGAAAACAAAAAAAAATCAATGAAACAAACGAACACGTGAAAAAACTTAAGCACCACTGAAACTAATTGTTGACACGAAACGAACGCATTAGGCCGGTTAAAAAGTTTGATATATCACAACAATTAGCATCGAAAAATAACTCGTACGATTCCGGTGTCGAGTTTAATCCATCTCCGAGCAAAAGGAGAAGCCTTACGAAAATAAACCCGCGGTAATGCGATCCATAGATCCCGGATTATCCGGTCTCGGCGATTTCTGGAGACAGTTCGTAAACTCGTCTAGGACGTATTAACTCCGCGAGATTTACCACGTGTAAATTTAGATGGTGAAACACGTGTCGTTCGTTTGTGAGGCGGTGGAATCGATCGGCTTTGTCGTTTTTTGAATGGTTCGTTTGTCTTTCGGCGCAACGTACCTATGATTGATGGGTGATCTAGTCAATATTGGTGTAAGACGGTTTATATTTCGGTGATTTATTTGTACACATATATTTTCGTTTTCAACAGTTTTGTGCAATAGATTTAAGTATTGAATCAATAAAATACGAAAGTGAAATGAAAATATTTTCTAATCTTGCAATATATGTAGATGCATAAAGTAGATCGTTCATTAATTGAGTAATCTATTCATTTGATCAACGAGTGTTTATATACGATTAAAATGCATTAATTAAAAAAAATCAAGACCGTCTTACCAAAAACATAAATTTCGCTTATGAACTACCGATAATTTTATATTAAACTTTCTTCCCATTAGCCCGAATAGTTCGATAACGAATTTGCATAATATTCCAATCAATATGCACCGCATAGAATGTCTAACACATGTCAAATCTCGTTGACGTTATCGCAATTTGTACCCGCACAGAATAGTGCAAATTAAACTCGAATCCTCCTAATTGAATCAATGTGAGTGCAATCAATTAAAACCTGTCAAAGTGTTCCGTGATTCCATGTTTATAATTTAACGTTTGGAGTATTTATAGATTTATTATGCTTCGGACGAAATTAGATGATACCAATAAAGAGCGAATCGAATCCAATCGCAATTTTAAAATGAGGTTATCACGCATATCTTAAAATGGCATATGCGTTTGAGTACGAATCAAAAAATTTAAATTCGATCATGCGCTTTTATTAGAAACTCTGAGATGTATTTTCAGATCGATTCAATATAATAAAATCATACGTTTCGTTTTCGTATCATCAATCATTCATGGATGCGATGAATAACCAGAAAATGGACATCGAATCCAAAATCGCACTCGAGGTTTTTTTTTCCGTCTTCGCACACCGCCAAAAATCGCTCTCGCCAAACAAGAGTGCCTCATTCTCGGAATAGATTCCTCTCGAAATAAATTCCCTCATCCCAAGTAAGGAGAAAGAGTCAGGTTGCTCGTCCAGAGCCATATTTGGCACGGGCAGGACACTATCGAGACCACGGCATCGACAACGAGGCCGAGTCCTTTCTTATGCCGATTTCATAATACAACATATAAAGCAGGGCTGTATAAGGACACGCCGATTATCCGGTATCGGTTGACGGACTGTGACAGGGTTAACAAACCGCCCTTTCTGTGAGGCTTCGAAGGTTCGTTGTCGGTGTTCGATGGAAATGTCAGTCGGCTGAGGTGTTGAAATTTGAAAGGCTGTTCGAAATTTCGTCGAAACGATGTTATTTGCACGTTTTTGTGTGCATATGTCAATATGTGCGTGAAAAGTGAAATCAACTTAATCGAATTTTTAGGTTTAATTAAATTTTACTAGTGGAAAGTTAATGCAATTTATTTTTTTATATATATATATTTGTAGTTACCGTTTATATGAATTTCTATTTTTTTAATTTTTATTCGCAATATACAAATCGAATTATCGTACAATGACATCGAGAATCGTCAAGCTTATGTACATTCACAACGGTAGCATCTACAATAGCATAATGTCCCTTTTTTCTTGTCTATGACATCGTCGAAGGTATTTGCCCTTTCTCAGAGAAGAAAGGGAGTGCTCCATTACATGCGATCCAAGAAGGACAACAATGGAGACAAACGAGAGAAATGACGACGTGGAAAAGGCACGCGTTCTAAGGAAATACGTGACTTGTCGCTGAAACGTTCTCATGCGAAACGATATTATTTCAAGTGTGAAATTCGCACACTGAAATTTTCGCAGAAGCCGAATCGATTGCGGAATATTTATGATTGTTTCGGCAATATCCTGTCAAATCCGATCGCGATATGAAGTGGATTTGTGTGTTTCTATTCCAAAGTGATATTTCGAGAATTCTTCATCGTTTGTACAGGAAACGACAGTGTGTGCTAAATGCGAACTGGAAACGAAAAACCGAAAATAGAACGGCGAAGAGCGTTTCATTGTCGAATGTCAACGTTCGTATTTGGCCAATTAAGAGATTGAGTCGACTTTAATTAAATTCGATGCTAATAAAAAATGGGATGAGTTGACGATGCCTGTATTAATGTGGTGATGATGCTCCGAACGTGCATTGTAGGTAAGTACTTATTTGATCAATCAAGATTAACAAAAAAAAAGTATTCACGTGTGTACATGTACGATGATGAATAGTTTTTAAGCATCCTGATTTTGAATATCAGCGGTGTTAAAATTTGAAATTTTATTGGGTGTAAAATTGAAGATAGTTGTGAAACGAAGATACAACGAAAAAATGTTTTATAATGAAGTCAAACACATGGCAATGTGACAGTTCAGTGAAAGATAAATGTCCCTAATTCGAAAACAATGATTTTTTTTCGAATTTGAAATTCTTAAAGTATTTTTGTATCATCTTCGACAATATTACATCAGTTAAATCACAAAACTATTTCGAAAACATTCCACTCCACAAATCCGACGCATTCTACGAACGACCGATAGTCAAATTTTAAAAATTCAAACCCGACATAAACGCACCGTTCCCAAACGAAACTTTTCGTTCTAATAAAACTTAACGGCCATCAAACCGACATTTGCAGCCAGCGTTAACACTTTTACACTTTCACGAAATTAGATCGCACGCATTCGGCTCGATTGTTTACACGTTTAGAGATTTTCACCAGATTAAATCATGCGGAATGATTATAATATAATAATGTATTAGCCGTGGAGTGAGTCAGTGCTCTTGTCGACCAGCTGCCTCCTTTCCCGATCCATGATGATGATGCCAATTACTAGCCGAATGATCGAACGGTTCGAGCTCGTTAGCGATGTTCGGAAAACTAAAATCCATACGGGCTTTTCATAGACTTAACGATGTTCGTCCGGTTTGTGAAGTGAATATTAGATTTGAGTGTTCGAAAACTAATTGTTTTTATGTGGGGAGAATAGTGCCATTTATTGCAATTGGTTCAATGCGAGAAAAGGTCATCTTGTGCGTACATCGTGTATTAATGAAATAGTTCTGTATAGTTTGATGCAATGTTATGTGATCGGTTTGATCAAGTTTAATCGAGTTTATTCCCATTGGGAAAATTACACCGAGATGGTCATCTGTTACTATACTCAGAACCACAATTAAAAACTAATTAAATAACTTATCACTCCATGTGTGATCGATTCTTCGATCCGACTTGTGTAATCGAATAAAAAATCCGATCATAAAGATCTCGTTTGGAAGATATTTTATATCACCTTTCTGTGAAGTTGACAATAAAATACCCCTACGTAATATTCTGGTTAAATTAACGGTAGAACCCCATCTTTTATATGTTGAGAAGCTCTACAATGTACAGTGCATCCAAATATGGTACTATTGTAATGCTGCTTACATGCCAAGCAAGTCTATTGTAATATGAGAACTAATGCTTGCATAAAAAATTTGAATATTTTATCGAACGCATTCTTTTCCTAGACAAAACCGTACATAACCGTTGTATAATATTATAAATCATTCCAAAAACAAGCCTAGATTTCAACTTTAATTGAAAGTGCCGTTAAACATTGCACTAGTTTACAATAAGACATTATCACCGGCGTCACGTGCGATGCAGTTACTGCATCAAGGAATTGAACTACGTAATTGTTTCATTGTTAATTTAACTGAACATTAACCTAATTAGATACAGATAAACTGGTAGAAACTATCATGAACGGTATATCAATAAAAATATTGACATAGACACGTGAAAGTTCAGATATTCTATTGTCGCGAAGTAAACGAACTCGTATGATGCGTGCACTTAGGCAGAAAAGTTCAATTTTTCATTTGTAGATCAAATTTAAAAATATAAATGTTTGAAATTGAACAGATAAGAAATTAGTTATTTGAATTATAAAAAAAAAACGATAACACTTGCAAATAAAATAAAATTCTAAACCTAAGTCAAATTTTATCAAAAATAAATATGACGCCCGATAATAAGCAATTCATACATACATATGTAGAAATTATCATTCACAGTTCGTATATTTCGAAAGCAGGAAATTATTTGAACATCCTCGCACAGAACTTCCGACGAATTTTTTTCCTACAAAATAATGATTATTTCATTCTAATTGCCATCGAAGACCATCGCCGATTCCACACACGTCCCATTCCCTTATACGTTCGACTGAAAACATATCGGGCGATTGAATAGCCCTGAGTCACAGTATGACGAATCTGGAGCACAGGCGCGATGAGGTGTAATTAGGCGGATCATCAGTTCACTCTCGTTCTTGTACGTGACAATATCTGAGTCTGCAATCCATTTCTTTTGTATTGCAAATTTACTAGTCGGATTTGTTGAAATTTTATGAATTTTGTCGCGCAATTTGCAACGGCATATACGATTGTAATGAAACGGCTGTGCAAACTATAATATTGATTTTATATTAGAAATATGTTTGAACGCAACGATAACAGTATAAATTCCCTATAAATTCAATTAAAAATACGTACAAAAAATTATATTAAAATAATTTGATGATCGTATTATATTTGTAGGTAGAAACGAAATATCAACAAAACTTAAGATCCAAACAAGCGATATTTACCTCGGAAGAATGCGAGTCAAAACACCTCTAAACAGTCTAAAATTCAGAACATAAACAGTATTTCAACACTGAACACCACAGAATCGAACAAACAGCGAATCTAATAACAAAAAAACCCAATCGGAGACACGAAAAATCGAAAAATTCAACAGAGCGAACGCAACACGAGCGAACCCGCGACGATCCAGAGTGCGACTGCCGGCAATGTCTACCAGCTGCTCGCAGGATCCAGAAGAGCTCTTTTTCCTTTTCGGCTTTGTGTGTTTAGTGTTTACCCTAACCGAGGGGGATCCCCTTCGGCTCTGGGAAAGACCCCTCGAATTCGCCAGGGGTTCGCCGTCGGGGTGGAAACTGCTCCGAAGTGCCGGCCGGTCGGCGTGTGTGCGAATGTCTAATTGTCGCGTGTGTGTGTAATTAAATGTAAATTTATTTATGTTATAACTTGTTTGATTTCTCGTTTGCGATTTCGCGATGTCATTTCGTCGAAATGTCAAGCCCGATTATTTTTTTCTGTTCGCGTTCTATGCGCGGATTGTGGTACTTTTGTTCGAGGATTTGATGTTGTGTTGTAAAATGGTATCGCTTGGAATGTGATGATAGTATGTTAAGTTTCGCTGTAATTTTACTGTAAGTTTTATGTTTGAGGTATTATTAATTTCAGGCACGATCTATTGTATGAATGTTCGAAAATTTTTCGAACGTCTCTGGACCCGTCATAATTCAAATTTAGATCCGAAAAAAATTATTGAAATTCCGAAAATACCCATTCCTTCCGTATGATAAATTTCTTGGAAATTTAAACGTTCCGATAATAGAACATCACGTTTTTATTATACACAGCAACTTCAAACGAATTGAAAATTTCACGGTATTACACCGATAATCTTCAATCGAACGCAACGCGATTACGACGAAAAATTCAATCAAGTATCGAATCACGAATCCGATTAGCAATTTCAAATTAGATTTTAAACTGTCCATTAAAAAATCTACTCGACAATTATAACTTTGGATAAATGTGTGCGAATTGACGTCACTGCAGCTCGCGGATGCATCTCGAGTGCATCGTGGATCCCATTAAAAGCATATTTCTCTTCGGTTCGTATATCTTTTTTCGCAACAGATCCATGGCTAATCTCGAGTGTGTAAATGGAAAATAAGTGCGACAAAGGAGAAATTAATTCTAATTAAAGTGAAAGATTTATTCGTCCGATACACAAAGGACAATCGTCGCTCAGGGTGTCTGAACGAAATGATGAATATTTGACATATTTATTATTTAATTTTACTATTATTACGATTTTATATTATTTGGCTTAATATGTATAGGGTTTTATTATTGATTTTCATTTTATTTCCTAACTAATACATAGCAAGATTCCGTATACGAATACGATCGCACGAGTCAAACGAAAAAAAGTTAATTCACAAATATTAACACTACACGTCTGCCAATTGGCAAAAACTATTCTATTAAATTAATTACATAAATGCTTCGTGTAAAAAAAAATACATTGCTTTATAAATTAATATAACTAGGGGCAGTATAATCCGGTGGTTTCCCGGAACGCCTAGTCACGTCAATGTTTATGTTTCCCCTTATTACTTAGGGAAACATTTTCGGCCGGTTTTATGTCGTGTGCATTCGTTTTTTTATTCTTGCAAATATGACAAATGTCAAGGTTTGCCCTTCGTTCCCTCGGAGAGGTCGTAAACGTAAAGTGAGTCGGAATCTTCCATCTTGACGATGGAATCGTCTCTACGTAAACGCTGGTACGTGACGTTATTTAATATTGAAAAATATCTAATGAATTCTAAATCCATCAGCGTTTAGCTTGTAAATTGTAATTTCAATGGTCGTTTAAAAAGGTAAAATGGATGTACGTGAAACATATTCCGATACTGCGTGATGATAATAGAATTTTATTTTTAATATTAAATATGATTATTATTCATTGAATGAATCATGTACTAGATTAGACATGAAAAAAATTCAATTTATCAAATTTTAATAAAACATAATATATTTTAATATTAAATTACTCATTTTTTCACTCGCGTGACTTATTCTTCAAGTACGCAACCATCCATTCGACAAATTAAAAAGCTAAACACAAATCAAATTCGATCATACAATTTCAATATACAAAAACACAAAACAATCCACAACCTTCCACCTTCTCACAAATCCCAAACATCAAAAGACCATTTTGCAAATCGCCCAACACCGAACCCATTCAACAAACCTCGCCTCATCACACGAACAACAGTTGACTCTCCCACGTGCCCCAGCACGATTAATTAAACCGATTGTTTACACGCGCCCAATTAAAACCCAATCATCGCCGTCCCGTAGACACCGACGCGACTCTATCCACCATCATCAAAAAAGAAAACCATTACACAAAAAGTGCGGCCTTCGTGGGAGTGTCGGATAGTCGTGCTCCGGCGAGGTGGAGCCTGGTGTGGGCGACGAGGGTCGCCACCTCGCCCTACATGGAAGTTATCCGAGGTCTTCGAACTTAGGATGTGTCTCCTCGTCGGCTTTTTTCTTGTACCGAGGCACGGTGACCGTGGCCGGAGACTGGTGCACGTTTCCTGCTCGGGAAGACATCTGCCAGGTCGATCTGGTCGAGGTCTGGTCTGGTCGAGGAAGGCTGGGTCGATGGGGGCTTCGTTTTGAAGGGAGTAGTGAGGGTCGGTCTATTTATGGTTCGAGATGAGGTGGAGATGGTTGTTGAGGATGGGATCAAAGTTGGACGTGTCGGGTGAATGGGTGTTGTGGAAATCGGTCGTACGAAAAACGTGTAGTTAGACGATTGAGAAATGAGAGGTGCAGTATTGATTTATTCCGTGTTGAATTTAGTCGATTGTTGTGTAATGGATTTGCATAATTTCAGATTCGGTTTGAACTGAAATGAATATGTATGGGGGAAAATAAGAGAGTTTTTTTATGTTTCGATTCAAATGTACGAATTATTACTTGATGGTATTTTATTTGCTATCGTTAATTATAAGCCTTGATAAGTATAACAATCATTTTTCATGAATGTTCGTATAAAAAATTGATAATTTTGTCAATTTTCTATGAATAGAACATAGTGACGAATCTGTTCCGATATTTCTTATCTATTTCGTTGAAACAAATCACAAAAATCTATGCTCAAATCATATTCATATAAATCGACCTTTTCCTTTACACATCATCACACCATCCACTATACAATCCGGGTTTATCATCCGGGTTTTTTTAAGAAGAGGGTAAGGGAGCAAAACACAAATTTGAAATTCCATTCAATAATTTTTTTTTTTCATTTGAATTATAATATGTGAAAAATTAAGACATTCAAATGATTTACAATTAGATATATCACGATCGAGTAATATATCTCAACAGTCTCATAATTTAAGTATAATCTGTCTTTTTTTTTTGAAATTTAAGGTGGGGGGGCAATTCCCTCCCCCTTCCCGACTACGACCATGCAAAGACCATTCAAATTATATGGTTTTTGGTCTTGTGTTGTAACATACAACGCAAGACCAAAACGATTCAAACAATCCTACAACACCCACCTCCTACACCCGAACTTCCAAACAACAACGAGTCCATCCACACGACCAAAAAGCCCATCCAGACTCCCACCGTTTCTAACCATTCATCCACAAAGTCCCACAACCGAGCACATAGGAACAGGTCGCCTTTGACCGACTGCGGTAGTCAATTATCGACTATTGTCGAAGCAAAAGCGACAAGTTCCTACGCAATCGCGCCTCGAACTCGAACACCCCACGCTTTCGACTCCGAAACGGGGGAAATAAGCCCGAAAAAGACCCATAAAATAACGACCGTAAAAATTTATACGGACGCTTTCCAATAAAACTGGCGATAAATTAACACGGCGCGACCAGAAGGGATTCCGGACTGAAACAATAAGAATTCTGAGCTTTTATGAGCCGAAGCTTTTCGAAACAGACGAGTCTATTTAGAGTTTTTATATGATGAAAAGAAAATTGTCGCATAAAATATAATTTAACCTAGTTTAAATTTTCACAAACGATTCCAATTATAAATTGGTAAAAAAAAATGGATAGACTGAGGATAATAAAAGGGTCTCATCTAAATATAGGCGTATTCCCCTTTGTCCTGTTGTGAGTATACATTTTTTTTTTAAATGGGCGCGTGCGCCAGAACCGAATTATCCTTATACACACACAGATGGTACAAAAACCAAACACCACACGAATCCGATCCGATTTATTGTTCATAAAATATAGTAAACATCCTATTTCTGAAGTCGCAAGAGCATGGGATGTGGCTCCATCGAAAAACATCCATATAATTTGTGCATCCGATAGAAACGTATGCAAGCTATTATGATTGAATTTCAATTTATCTACACGCTGCGGTTCTAAATCACCTCACAAACCACCCACGGAGGGCCCGAAACGCCCACGGTCGGATTACAAATCGGAAAAAAAGGGATCAGCCCCGAAAAGTGTAAAAATAAAGGCGTGGAAGGCTTAAAATCGGCATGCGAAGCCCGTGATTTATATAGGTGGAACGAACCGGAGGAGTTCAGCTTCGAAGATGTGGACCTCGGAGACCAGGTATAGTCGCGACGATAATTTTACGCTTCGACTGGCGACGGAATATATGAGCCGGAACGTCAGCCCGTCTGCCATATAACCTATCCGAACTTTGAAATGGCAAAATTTTGTATGAGGGCGTGTGTGTATGTGCACGGACGTGGCCGAGGACCATGACCTTGTGTTTTTGGATGTTGTGCTTTGAGGAAAGTTGTATAATGTGAGTGAGTCATTTGCATATTTTCGGGTGGATGATTGGGCATGATGTATTGGATGAGTTTTTATTTAATTTCGAGATTATATAAAGGACATATTCAATTAGTTTAAATCAAATATTGAAATTAATTAATCCTGATTTTTATTATACGATGCGGTTTTTTTACGAAACCACGGGTTTGATAGACCTTTTTTTATTGATATTTTATTTATGAAGTTTGACTATCGAAAGATTGTTTCACAATTTAAAAAATCGTGATAATTAAACTGTACTTTTATCGAGTCCATTTTAACTCTGACAAATCATGTATGTACTACTTATAATATAAATGAAAAATTGAGGCAATTTCAATTTTTGAATAATCGTACAATTTATTAAATTGTATGTGTGTAATTATCAAATATAGAAATGACGATTTAAATGTAAATTGTTTACGAAATAATTCGAATAATTTGATCTTTTCCACATTCGAAAACAGCGAATCATCTGCGCACAATTCGAATGATTTCATATTCAAAAATATATAATTTCCCAATTAAAAACCATGGAAAATTAAGAAACAACCTCAACGAGTATGTAAAACGAAACCGCATCGCCAATTTATTCACTCATTCAATTCAAATAAGTTTATTCCGAAACGGAAAAAATCAACTTTATCATACGCGAAACATACGACCACTCTCGGCCATACTCCCGACACGATACGTGACGATTATTTTTACACTCCGCATCATCATCGAACATATGCACGATGTATGAATAATTCAATCGAAAATCGGCGCCGACAAACCCAAATTCGAATTTATAAAAGTGCACCAAACCGCATCCGCTGAACCTACTCTCGGGCCAGACGAGTTTATCGATCACGAAGCCGAGACCACGTGCATGCCGGCTTATGGATGCATTTCGAAAATTGCACATGCATTTTATAATTGGAGACAAGTGCATGTACGTACCTAGAAAAACGGCGGAACGGTCCTTTTGTCTTTCCGAAAGCTTCGAGGGCTGCGCCTCCCTTGTGCTCCCTTCCTCTTCTGTTCAACCCCAAAGAAATGCGTCGATCAATAGCGCATGTGATGTATTATTATGTCGACTCCAAATAATCACAAACACGTAAAAATTTCCAAACCGAAAAACCGAAAAGCGTAAACAACGAAAATCGATCGATCACTGATACTATTATAATATCACACTACAAAACCAAATTATTATTAACAAATAAATCGATTCAAACAATAAAATAACTAATACGATTCAAAAAAATATATATACGATTTGATTATAAAGGGATTTTCGGGGAAAATCGCGGAAATCACAACAAAAGGATCAGCCGGGCGGTGTCGCTTTGCCGCCGTTTTGGGGGTCGGTTGGCGGTTTTTGGAGGCTTTGGAGGTTTCGGGTCGGTCAAGGGTCGGGTTCGGGTTCGATCCGGCGTCGGTTCGATCGATGTTTGCGGAAAATCGAGATGTACGAGTGCGAGTATGTCGCCGTCCGCGTCACATTTGTTCCTTGTTTTGGGCGGGCGCGAAAAGGGCATGCGCGTGACGATTGTCGCCAGAATACGCCTATTTACTGGCCGTATTACGAAAAATGGGCGTGCAAATATAATAATTATATATACCGATTTAAAAACGTCGATTTTCATTATGTTCATGTCGATTGTTGGCTTATAATGAATATTTTCGAATTTATTTGTTCGAATATATATATTTTTTAATTTATGATTAAATATTGCAATATTTAATATATATGAATATGTAAAAAATTTATTTACAGTGATATTTGCAATTTTATGATTATTCTTCCTCACATATTAATTGCTCATTAAATGTTGTGTTTGAATCGATCCGCATTAAGGTTATGTTATGTGTTTTGACAGTAGTGCGTACTGTCAATATGTCAGAGAAGGGTAAAAAGAATAAGTTAGTATTGTTTTTGTATATTTGCGCATATATTCAATCATTTTCTTCATTAATCATTTTTTGTTGTTTATTTATATCAGAAATGGGGGAAAAAACGATAAGCAAACTAATAAGAAAGGTGAAAAGCCTAAAAAACCTAATGATGCAAAGCCACCACCAAAATATGAAAAATTACCTGAGAAAATAATACCAAAAGGTTTCTTAATCCGTTTAAAATTTTATTTTCATTAATTATAGCGGTTTATTTCAAATGATCTTTCTCTTTCAGACGATTCTCTAAATAAAAATGCTGTTCCACAATCTGTCACAGATAATGCAATTTCAAATTCGTCTCAACGTGGTAAATACAGTAAAAGGAAAATTGAAAGTAATTGGTCAAGGTTAGAATTGCCAGAAAATATATATGATAAAATGGAAGAAACATTTCAAGGAGCAGATTTTAAGGTAAATATTTATTTATACTTGTCAAAAAGCTCTTATAAAAAAATATGCATATCATTATTTTTTTTTTTAGGAACTCCTCAAAAAGCCGATATCAATTGGAGATCATTTTCAATTCAAACATGAAAAATTTTGGAATTTTACTTCGATTCCAATTAACAGCAATGATAACTTTATCTTGGATTTGAATAAACTAACAGATCATGTATTATGTACACCGTTTTTCAAAAGAAATGATTTGGATCCATCACTTTTTTCTGATGAACAGCTTCAACATATGAAAAATTTGGCAGAATCACATAAAATGAGTCTCGATATGAAGTCCTCCGATGGTGAAAAAAGTGATTCTGTTTCTGATCCGGTAAATTTATCCAGTGATGATATTGATTTTGATGATGACCTACTATTGCACAATTATTTAAGCAAAAGCTTAGAAATCTCTTCTGTTCCACATTCTGCTACAAATTTGAAAACAGTTCACGATGACGAATTAGATGAACTATTAGACATAGCACCAAACATTCTTACTACTAAAAATGATTCAAATATTCCAAGTATTGATTTCAAAAATCCTCCACCAAATACTGAAGAAAATTTAGAAGAATGGTTAGATGATTTTTTGGGAAGTTGATTGAGACTATTTATTGTAATTTTTTCATTTATTAATGTGACAATTCAATGAAATATAATTTATAATAAAATTCATGTTCATATATTGAATAGGAATCATTCTAAAAAATTATTACACATATTTTATTTAATAAAAGACACATTTTCATTTTTTACTTACACACATATTATCACAATCCATTCATAGATTTAATAAAAAGATCGGTATTTGTAATTGAGTATGAATACCGATATAATATATTCAGTTTTATATTAATATACATTGATATGTCTATGAAATTGTGGACAAAAAGTTATAATGGTATAATCAAAATAATTAAACTACCCTGTTAAGTCACTACACAAATAATACTCAAATTAAACTTATTTAGTTAGTCATTATCAATAAAAATATATTTCAATGATCTTTGGCACTACGTAAACGTAAAGCAAAAAATATTTATCATTCACAATATAAAAAAATGGTGTACATAATTGAGAACTAGTGATATTTTATTGCAAATTTACAATTCTTGTTTAGGTTGCACATAAAGACGTTTTCCCAGATGAGGCCTTTCTGGGTATTTTCCATGTTCATGCTTCACTAGCCAAAATCTATCAACAACTTCACCTTTCTTGTCATCGGAAACCTGAAAATACAAACATTTCAAATAAAATATAATTTTCAAGAACACATGCCTAATCAAATTTATCACTCACTTGTTCAAGGTACAAATGTGTACCGTTATAGGCCTTCATTCTGGTATATCCATAATCTTGACTATGGAATGCAGACCATGGAGGTGGAGTCACTAAAATTAACATTCCAAATATTATAATGATACAGTAACTTCGCGTTCAATAATTCATTTGTATTTTATATGTATTGAACTTACAGACAAATGGTTCTCGGCCTTCTTTACAACCAGCCGATCCAGTAATGATATGCACTGGTGCTCTAAAAAAAAGTTTTGATTATTTCAAAACATAAAACAAATCGAAATTGTTATTTGGGGCAACTTACGTAGGATTTACATATGGATTTTCATAAGAACCATTGTATATATTATAATCGTATATGGGCCAGAGTCGTTCATATGAGTGTTCATGAGCCCATATTTCTAAATCCACACCGTATCGATAAAATAGTTCTTCAAGTCCTAAAATTAAAAACTCAAATTATACATTTGAAATAGCATGATTTGTTTATATTTTTGTAGAATATTATATAAATACAAAAAATATATATTGGATAAATGTCCCTTCAAACTTCATGCATCCAAATATTGCTAATATTTTTTTTAATTTACACTATTTACATTGGTAAACTGAATTACTAAGGAAAATATATTAATCTGAATCAAAATACAAACTAAATTAATGTGTGAATTGAAAATTAGTACGGGGAATAGCATACAATTCAAATTTTACAGCAAATTACGACTCAATAATAACTTATGGGTTAATAATCTATGTTAGTAGCACCCTTACCAAACGCAAGTAAAGACGGCAAGCCAACTCGTGTTACAGTATCATGATTTGTGCAATCGTCTAGATTTAAGTTACTGCAATACATAGGGCGATGGCCGTAAATAACGATCCAAGGCCGTCGTTTTCTGCAAAAGCAAAGCAAATTTCCCAAATATACACATGCATGGACTTTGAGTCGCACTCACCAAAGGAATGCGTAAAAGGTAAGCCGGCTCTACTTATTGTATCGTGTTGTTTACAATCGTCTGGGTAAACGTTACTACAATACATTGGACGATGACCATAAACAATAACCCATGGTCTGCGATTTCTGCAAACATGCAAGTACGAGATAACACAAAATATTCCAACCCTAATTGCGACTCACCAAAGGCATGAACAAACGGAAGACCAACTCTAGTCATCGTTTCATGGTGAGTACAATCTTTGTGATTTTTATTACTACAATACATAGGCCGGTGACCGAAAATTACAATCCATGGTCTGCGTATTCTGCAAACACGCAAGCAAAAGATAACAAAGCAAATTTCAGCCAAAATTGTGACTCACCGAAGCCGTGTAAAAATGGAAGACCAATTCTAGTAACTGTTTCGTGGATAGAACAATCATTGCCGTTACTATTACTACAATACATAGGCCGGTGACCGAAAACTACAATCCACGGCCGTTTTCTTCTGCAACTCGCGTGTATCACAAATAAAAAATGATTTAATTATTATTCACAGGCAAAATAAATCAATTATTGATTGTGGAGCAAAAATTTAAAAAATTCTAAATGACTCATTTAATTTTTTCATTGAAATAAAATTGAAATATGTAAAAAAATATTACTGTTGAACTTAATATTATAATAGCAAATAATACAAAATTGAAAATGTGTACCATACCTATTTTCTGGCTTGTTGGCTTCTATCAAATCTGCTTCGAGCCATTCATACTGTAATACTAATTGCTTGATGCCATAATTGAGAAAATAGTAAAATTCTGTTGAGATCGATATAAAATGAATCGGTCCCAAGTTGAAACTATACATCAAACCTTCAGTATTTCCAGGCATAGAAAATCTATTCCTGTAGTTACTGAAATTACTGAAAAGAACAAATATATAAATTGATACCAATAAAAGCACACATTTAGGTGATTTTCACGTTTTGTTTTTGTAATTCAATTTAATAATTACTATTTTTCTTCATGGTTTCCTGGACACACCATATAAGGAACATAAGCAGCTAAAGATTGAATTTGGTTCATGTATGCATCTCCGACAAGAGCTTCTTGAGAATCCATGTCATATGCGAAGTCGCCAACGTGAATTATAGCATCGTACATGTTTCGTTGAGATTCTTCTTGCAACCGTGCTAAGGACTGCAATATACAGATTAAAATTAAAAACTTTCAATGAAACATTCTATAATGAATCAATGTAAAATATTCACTTGGGCATTTTCATTTCCCATATCACCAAATATAGCCAAAATAGGACTCCAATTTTCATCTTGCGGTACTGTATTGAACCAAAATTCAGCAGACCAACCGAGACTACTTCCACAATGATAAACTGTAATTATCAAATAGTTAAAAACAATTGTTTTACTGAACAATGAAATGTGGTTTAGAAATACATATTTTGCAAGAAATTATTAATAAATCTTATAGATTGTTAAACGCAATCAACTTGTTTATTATGCATTTGTATGATAAAACTGAATTTTGCATTGCATTGAATAAAGAAAAGTATCTTTTATTGTGAACTATACAAACTAAAGATAATTGTTAATTGAAATATTATACAAATAATTATGTAAGAACTTTTGCATAACTCACTAAATTAATTATCTTTCATTGTGAATTATACAAACTAAAGATAATTGCTGATTAAAATATTATACAAATAATTAATGTAAGAACTATTTCATAACCCATACTGATTAGCAATACAAACATAATAATATGTTATGCTTTTGTCAAGTATAAATTAAGTCTTGAATTATAAATTAAAATTTATACTCATTAATGACTCACCGTATTTTTGCTTCGGTTGCAAATTTTTTAAATGGACTCTGTGAATATATTGGGAGTGCTTTTTTTTCCCGCCGTCTACGAATAGGTTGGATCCACCTTCAGCCGTTAAAATCATATCACCGATACCATATTCAACTATTGATTCTGGTGTTGGATTAAAAGTCGACCACGTTACAATAACTTCACTTACATTTTCTGTAAAAAAAATAATAAATTCAAAACTGAAAAATATTTTATTTTGGTTTTAAAAAAGGAAAAATAAAAAATCTTGCGAAAACATGACAAACAACAAACTGACCTAATAAATTTTTTTATTGATAGATAAAAATAAAAATATAATATTTACTGCATACATACTACTTATCGAAACATAAATAGTGGTTAGATAACATTACAAATATGAATTTTTACTACCGATAAAAATGGCATTTTACATTGAATCAAAATAAAGTAAATTCATAAAAACTGTTATTCGATGTATGTTAAATGAAAATTTGAAATTCACATTCGAATTAAACATTCATAAAATCGAAGAAACATTATCGATTTCTTTGCGATAACCAGTGGTGGTGGTGCGTTCGCTTCAGGGTCCTTAGCATTGTTAAAAAATAAAATTTCGATCAATTATTATGGTTTTTCCAATTTATTCGGCATAAGAAAATTGAATTACTTTCTGCAGGAAAAAGGCATTCATTTGCATAAAAAATTGTATTTTCTAAAATTCGTCTACTTGTACATCATTTTGTGAAACCGATTACATATAAATATATCAATATCATTATCATTATTATCAATAATAAATAAAAAAAACTCGCCTACAACGCGATTTTTCACTAATTTTATATATATTGGGAAAAGTTTAAAACCCGGTTCTGTTTAAGGGCCCCCAAAAATTTGTGACACTTCGAGCCCCTAGCGAAATGAATCCACCACTGACAATAACAAGAATCAGCTGATGAATAATTGACAGTGACAATTAAATTCCAAACAAAAATTTTCGACAATGACACAACACGATTATACACCAAATCAAAACAAAAAAGCGAAACAACGACAAAAACATTACCCCCGAAAGAAAGATGGATTTGTTCTGGCTGCCAGCTGTCATAGCAGAAGGCAACATCGGCCACCAGCAGCAGAGCCAAGAAGGCCAGAGAGCGCATTTTGTTCCTGGTCTGCCGACCCTCGCCGGGCGACGTCCTCCGAAACAATGAAGCCTAATCGAAACTTCGCACGAACAATGCGCCGAAGCGACACAAACTAAATTGTATTTATCAATCAGTGCTGCCAATTTGTGCGTTTGTCGAAATATGTGGGAATGGTACTTATTGCGTATACGGGCGCGTAGTGGATGATGTAGGGGAGAAGTGGTATGAAAAAGGCAGTTTTAAAAAGAGGGAAAAATAATATTGAAATATATAAGTAAATAAAAAAATCGGTGTAGTAAGTAATTGTTTATTCATTTGTATAAGTAATGACATGGAATATTTTTCAAAATTTAGATTTTTAGACTTATAATCATTTATAGAAATAATGAAATTCGACTGTTTCATAACTCATAGGCCTTGAAACAGCCACCTAAAGTTATGAAAGAGCCAGACTCACATTTTTTTATCGAAGCTAGTAGCTCTGGCAAGTGAAGTGTTTTCAGGTTTTCTTATTGACAATTCTTTATGTCGACTCATAAAACCTTTCACAAGGAGGCCGCCAGGTCTGGCCCTCCCCCACATTCCAATAAAATTTGGCATACTGATAGTTTACCCATACAGTATTAATATGCCAAAATATTAGGATGCAATAGCCATAAATCGCCTTAAAAATGACCTTTAAAGTTTCGATATCGGTTGTAAACGCTTATCACCGAGATTTTTGCATACACCGCTTTAGCTTATGGATTCGAGCGTTTGACTATGCTTTAAAATCGCCGAGTTCGAGCTCGGCCGAAGTCTTTTTTTTATCTCATTTTTTTATTTTATGCGAAAAATTATTCGACAAAAAACAGAAATATGATTTTTTTTTAATTATCACATCGGAAAATGACGTTTATCTATTTTTTTACGATTTGAAAAAATAATTTCTTGTCGATAGATGCCGTTATAAATATTTTTTTAAATTCAATATGGATGGTATATTCTAATTATTTATATTATGCGTATAACCACACATGGTTTTTTTTTACATTTGCAATTTCAAATAAAGATATTTTTCGTATTAATTATCATTTATTATTTTACGTATCAAAAACATTTTCACAATATATTTTAATTATTGTTTCGAAAACTCAATTTTTTTTTTATACGAAGGAGAAAAATCTAACAGACGACCCAGAGCCCGGATATACTGTGAAAACGTCGTGTGCTACTATCTGTGTGTGCCAGTTTCATATGTGCGAATGTCGTTTGAATAATTGTAGTGAGTTTTATACTGACCGAAAATCAGATACTGATATTTTGAAAAAATACCGTGTTTGATATTTTATTGACAGTTTAGTTTTTAATGCTTTCATTATTTCCATTTGAAACCTAATTTTGATATATTTGTATTCTAAACATCCCAAAATAAAATAATTCAATGAAAGTATGAAAGTAAGGTGGAAGGGAAAAAATAAAAAGATCGTTTAAAATTAATTAGATTTATTATTGATTTGAAAATATTATATCAATAGCAGTCATTGATTTCTTCCACGAAAATACTGAAAATCACATCTAAAAAAAATAAGTTTATATTACCATTTCGTTTTTACAAATTCACTGAAAAGACTGAAAATATTCACAAAATTCTGCATGAAAACATGTATATAATATTTATAAATCTAATATAATACGAAAAAATTAAAATAAGGCACTTTAAACATAAATTGATTGCTCAACACATCAGTCTGTAGAAGCAAATCTATAATTTAATCTAAAAACATATGTTTCTAGTAAATACTTAAAGGCTAATGATATTACATGATATGTTATGTTTTGAAACTAAACAAAAAAATTATAATTATGCAATTATAAAACAAAGTAATTTCACAAAATCGTATGAAAAATTATTGCTTGAACTCATCTTATAATTAGATTGAAGGGGTTTAAAGACATTATACAAATTGAAGAAGTTAATAAGAGAAAATTTGAAACAAAAAGTGAATCAAGACGCAATTGATATTCAAATAAGTAGTTGTCTAATATAAAAAAAATATATATGTTACAGTAAAAACATTGAAACATTTATAAATCAATTAAATCTAATAATTTTAAAAGCCCTACATAAAAAGAATTATTATGTATTTGCAAGCGCTCATTACTAGATAAACATTCAATTAAATAAATGGGGATCATACACATGTGTTTATGTAGATGTGTACACTTACAATGAAATTATCCTAACTTATTTAATTGAGTAACGTTTATAAAAAAACGTAAGTAACGTTTAAAATTCATGAATAGTAATGGAAAGAGATATTGCCATTTTTTAAATTCCTCTGGTATCCATTATCAAAATATTCATTCAAATTTTCACTCCCGTTCATGCAGTGTACGAATTATACATATATATAAACATTCAAAAATGCCTATTCATCTCTTTTGTGTCCTCTTACATTTTTTCATACATAAGGCGAGACTATTGATGCATTATCCTACAAAACGCACTTTAGAAATAATGTACAGAAATTGTTCAAAAACTTAATTATTTTCGCACTATAAATATAATTCAAAACTTATTTATTAATTTTATAAAAAGACTATCAAATATAGGCACAGAATATTTCTCTTATAAAAAAAATTTAAGTGATAAAGAATATATCATCTTTTCAATATTTTGAACAGTAAAAGTTCAGTGTAAAATGCAATGGAACTTAATCTGATTTTCTATTTCAGTAATTGTAATAATAAATTCCGGTATGATAAATAATCGATTGTCAACATACAAATAAGTCTTATATTCATATAAATTGAAGAATTAATATCCTGTAGAAATGTCGAAATTAGATACAGCTTTTGAATTAGGACAGTCTCTCGTTCTTGATAAAAAAAATCTCATAATTTTTATTAAAACAAAACAGTTCAACAACAAATCATTCTCTAAAGATCACAAAGCATTCGGACCACCTCCAAAAATGGATAATGGAGCTGACCAAGCTAAACAATAATAGTATACATCTCACTAATATATGCCGAGTGCAACTGAACAATTGCTCTGAATAGAGCAACGAGTGCACAAATAAATTTTAGCAATATAAAATACATATAAATCATTATAAAATAGTAAACATATATATATAACATAAATATATGAAGACATAGGTAAGTAAGTAAAGTCGTGTTTTCATTTTGATAATGAAAATAAGTAAACATTTCGTTTGTTACAACAATTTCAAACTTGTATATAAATAGCACAATAAGCCACAGTTCCAAATATTAAGTGTAAATAGATTTTATATTAAAAATATCATTCTCGTATATGTATAATAAGACACATTAAGGTATACATAGTTGAAATGGACGGTTCGTGTATTATTATTGCTCTTTATAATACTTAACTACTTTTACTGCAGTGAAAAATCTCATTTATTTGAACTATTCGTAAATATATCATATATTACAATTGTAAAGATATAAAACTTAACTAAAAAATATGAAAATCATTAACATCAGAATAACTCTATACGTGCATCATTTTGATTATTTTCATTGTGATAATTGTTTAATTCAAGATCCATCGACAATTCTGTGATATGTACGGAGAATTATAATTGTATGATAAGGCCTGATATTTCAAAATGTACAAACAGAACAAAATGTAAGAAAATAAAAATATGTGTGATATCAATACGCGCAGAATCAAATCTATATGCAAAACGGACATTGGAAATAATCAAAACTAACCTATTTTCTTTCTTTCAATTGTCAATATAACCTAAAATGAAACATGAATTAAGGAATTTAAGCTCGTTTTGTAAAACTAAATTAAAAAATGCTCTTAGTACACATAACTATGAATCATAATAGTAATTCATTTCTTAACATATAAAATCTCATTTTCTAATTTTTTATTCAAAAAATATATATTGTTAGTAAAATTCAAAATCAGGCACAAACTTAAGGCACCTAAACTTGCGTCACAGCTTCTTAAAATAGTTGCCACTGTTAGTTTTATTCATTTTAAGGTGCTGCCACTCTCTAAATTCATTTTCAGCACCACATATTCAATCACAAAACTTTTTCATATATCGTAATGAAAAACTGGTATGTATAAAATGTAATTTCACTTTGTCTCTAATAAATGTGTTTGTATTAAATTCAAAAATATGATATATGCGCCATTTTTAAAAATAATACAATACAATAAAAATGTACAATTTCTTGATATTTTGAATTGAAGCCTTTCTTATAGCCAAGTCAGCACATTATCAGTTCTACTGGTAGTTGGATTTATCAAAGATTGAACATCATCCAAAATGTCACTAGTAAATTCTTCACCCGAAAGCTGAAATATTAACAAATATTTAGTACAATTGTCAAAATTTCTAATATATATCATGCCGTGTTATTTTAAGTCATTACTTGTAAAGAAGGCACGAGATCATCTGTTGAATCGATATTATCACTTAGTGATATGTCATTAGCATCCATCGTAGTTCCTCCGTTTTCACTAGCACATTCCATATTATCGTCAATGTTCTCCAAAAAATCTTCTGGTGTATGGGGCATAGAATATGACTGTACCAGTCCCATCCCCAAGCCACTATCTCCCGATTCTTGACGGGAATGTTCTGTCAGTCCCGATAAAAATGGATCTAGTGACAATTCAGTATTGTTTATGATTTCCACAGAAGTTGTTTGACGGGCCAATAACTCTGTCTGTAATTGCTGAAAAGCGAAAATAGAATTTTTTTATAAAATTTAAGGGGAGTGCAATATACGGGTATTAAAATTAAAATTGCATAAACGAACCTTTAATCTAATTTCTTGTTGACGTTGTTTTAATCGTTCTCTTTCCAACTGAAGTGACTGTAATCTTTGCTTTTGACATGCTGGTAAAGTACTGGCAGTGGGACTCCAATTTTGAGGTAAAGTAACACCGGCAGCTGGACTTCTTTGCAAATGTTGCGCTAAGAACAAATAAAAAAATCGGGTTAATTTATTTAAAACACCGTTGAATATACTTATCGAAGCTGTTTGAACAAATATTATTATGATATATTGACAAAACAATAGTAATGATTTCAACACTAGAATGAGAGTAAAATAAACTCAAAATTTAGCTTATTTCACATTATAAAGCAATCACCATAGAATGATTTTCGCCATAGCGCGAAATTTCAAACAGAAAGAAGATCAACACACACCCTATACTTAATCCGATCAACCAACAACAAAATTTCGAATGAAAGCAAAACAGAGCCCCCAAATAATAAACAGAGACGCAACAGACGAACAACCCCACGAAACGACACGGACAAAAAACGGGACAGTTGACAAATGAAAGTTTTCAAAGAAAGATAATAATGCTTCAAATCCTGAATGATTGGAAACTTACGTATTCTGGGATCGAACCAGGAAGTGGTCCTAGTCGCATGATTGATGAAATAGATTTCGCCCTCAGGGGTGGAGGCCTGCTCCCAACCCTCGGGAAGCGCCCCCAGGGAGTCACCGGCGGCTCCCAACGCGCCGCCCACGCCCACGCTGCCGCTCTTGCTTGCTGCTAACAATTAAAACGCGTTAACTATGGTTTACATCTAGTTGGGAAGGTCGTCGGACCCTCGGGCGGGTGAACAGGGCGTCTATCGTGAATCTACCACCGAACTGAGCAAGGCTTTCCGAACGCGGTACTGTTTTGAAGCAAGACTTTCCCACACCGAGAAGGAGAAGGGCCACCGTTCGAACAGGTGACGAAGGCCGAACGGGAGGACTGCAGATCGGCCGACTGGTCTGCCCGACGAATACAATGACCCGGATGCTATTTGCGAAATCACACAAGGCAACGGAGCAGTAGAAAAAGTCGTGGCAACAGCCGATCTTCCATGCCCAGGGACATTCAGACAGTGAGTGACCTTTGGGCGCGGACCGGGCGCTCTTTCTCACGCCGCCTGCTCCTCCACTGCACGTATACCCGTGTCATGGTGCCTTACGAGATAACGTCTGTTTCTTTCGATGCGAAAAGAATATCGCAACTTTCTTATCGTAAACGTTCAGCCGTTGGAAAGTCGCGGTTCCGTTATTCGTCGATTCCCATATAAATTTCGTCCGAAAATCGTGCATTAAAAGTCTGCGGTTTCCGAGTTTAATGGTTCGTGTATGTATGAATGCGATGTCGCGTGTTTTTCGAACGTTTAGCGTGACGAAGTGTTGTTTAGAGCGAATTCGTCATAAATCCGATCGAAATTCGTATTTAATCTATATAGAGTGTGAGCATGAACAATGGAGAACGATATTCACCTGTGGTGGTGGACTGTAAAGACTGTACAGTGGAGGCGGTCTGCGGTGCCAGTAGATCGGCTCCTTGGCGTGCCTTGCGAGGGTCTTCCCATGTGGTGGTGCGGCTCATGTGACTGGAAAGAAACAAAAACAGAAATTAAACCTCGTTAGCATTATCGAATTCACGATCCGACATCATATATAAAGCGATTCTCAGAATGCAAATTCGAACGAACGACAAAGAGGTTTGCAAAAGGTGACTCTTTGGGTGTATTTTCGCGAAATTGTGTCATTGTCTGCACCGTGCGAAAGCTAGATGCGGTTGAGAAAGGCGAGGATTCGCAATAAGCCACCGCCTAAACACGATTCAGTCCACGTTACAAAATATTGATGAAAAAGTGTTGATACGAAGGTGGGACCTGCCGCGAGAGTCAGAAATAACAACACTTGAACGACGGCCAAACAGTCGACGATCTTCTAGCGCTTTTCTTCCTCGTATGCCTGCCTCGGCAGTCATTCATCATGGAAACGTCATGCGGCTCGTGTGTCTCGGAAGGTGTTGTAATTAAGCATGAGGAATGTTCAGGTGGGGACTGGGAAGGTCCTGGTTACAAAATTGGTCGTGCACGAGCTCGAAACACACCAAGGACACCGTCGATTCAATGATCAGATGTTAATCGAGATGATAGATAAAACGACCACGTTTTGTTTTATCATTTGGAAAATTTGCAAGTCGGTGGAGTCGCATGCGATCGCATCGTGATACCCAAAGTCGAATTAGTTCCAGATAATTAAACATTAATGACTAGATATAATTTTATGACTCAGAACACAAAATGCTTATAAATGCAACAATTAGATAATAATTCCAAGTATCCAAAATTATCAAGATCGATTCGACATACACGTTCGTTTTTACGTGCAAGATCGCCATTCGAAATCCGAATCTATTACTAACATACGTGAATCGAATAACAAAGCGTTTACCTGTACACATACAACCGACACCTCCGAAATCGAACAAAAACCCAAAGGACACCGACAAAAAACCTCATCTACCTACGAACCCGAATCCACCCCCGAACCCAGCCAACCTTCCATCGCCAGGACTCTCGATTCCGCTCACGCACCGGCTATTTGTAAGGCCGGCCGTCGAGCAGAGGCCACTGACCTCTTCGAGAGACGAAAGTGAAGCCGCGAAGGTGGAAGCCGAGGAGCACCTCGCTCCCGATGGCCAGAGGAGAGGAACGAGAGAGGACAGAGAGGAGAGAGAGGAACGAGAGAGGAGAGAGAGGAGCGAGAGACCGGGACGAAGCAGGCCCGGGCATACCAGTTCCAGAAACGGATGAATAACGGCACAAGCAGAAGTCGCCGTGATCAATTTGCATCGGCGACACTTCGCACGATTCGTTTCGTAAGAGACAGGTGTATGTAAAAAAGACGCGGTAGGCATCTGTGGAATTCTGCGAATAGATAAAATTCCCGTTAATCCGGCGATGGTGGTCGAGTGTGTGAGAGTGTAAGTGAGCTGGTCTTCGGTCGGGTAACTATTTTGTTTTCGTTTGATTGTCGATCGGAGGAATGTTTGGAGTGTGTCGAATATGCATCGAGATGATTATGTGTTGGAAAATCTTTACCGACCGGCTATTGAAACGGCTAGACTTATGCCGACGACCGTACGTTTTTGTGCAAAATTGCATTTTTCAGCGCAACCCACTAAAATCGTCATAACTTTTTTATTTATTTATATTATAAATCTTCAAAAATTATTCAAATGTTGATGAAAAGAAACGTGCGTTTTTTTCAATTAATTTAATCAAGAAATACATACAAATAATTATATAGAAAATAATATTTAAAAAAAGGTGAAAACCACTGACTACTTAAATTCATTTTATCTTGGGTCTAATAAGTTACGCTAAATAAAAACATGGATCAGATCATTTTATAAAAGCTAATATCGAAAAAAATACGAAGTTTTAAAATGATCGTTATCTCTTGAAAATAAAAAAGATGAATATATTTTATCATTAATTAATTTTTCCTGCCATCTTTCGTCAAAATTTCGAAGTATAAAGAAAGCATAATTGTATATTGACGATCAAAGTCAGACATATTTGAGGACGCGACGTTCACATCCGCGGTCGTTCGCGCAAAAGAATCCTAGTACGCGATTTCGGCGCCCGCGGTCGGTAGAGTGTTAAGATTTTTTTTGCGCTTGACCCGACTCGGACACTAATGAGTGTCCAGTTTTGTTAATGCATTATCAGTGTTTTATGTAATTTTGCGCTTCTCGAAATTAATTAACGAAACACCCGAACCGACCACAAAAAAAACGATACAATATCAGACATCCGCCATTCCAACGTTCAGGACCTTCGACGCACATCTTCAAATCCGAAACGATTTACACTTCGAGGAACTCACACGACGAGTGGATCCCCGCTCTTCATACGCGCTTAGATAAAATCAAAAAAGGCAAAAAATGCAGAGGCGTCGCGTGCACGATGCGCTCGGTGCACAGGATGCGCCCACTTTCGCGACGCATCGCGTGCGACCCTTCCGCACTGTTTTGTTTTTTCTCTTTGTGTTTCGTCGATATTTAATTCGTCGGCTCGATTCGAAACGATCGGATCGTTGATGGGTGAATCGTTGGAATTGTGTAGGATCGAATTATTGTCGAAATCGGGTCGATGAATGATGGATTGGTTGGTTCTGTAATTATGAGTGAATAATGTGTGTTTATTATTTTTTGTACTTTCGGTTAATATTTAATTAGTCGATTTAATTTGAAAAGATCGAGTGTGTGATTAATCGATTTTTTTCGATTATGCCGGATCGAATTATTTTTAAAATTACGCCAAAATTAGATTGTCGAGAGATTGATTGGTTAGCTCTGTATTTACATATGGATAAAAAATAATTTCTAGTCAGGGAAGGATATAAATTTGTTAACTTTCAAAGAAGAAATTTGTATTAATAGGCACTAAATTGTGTATTTGTATCCATTGGCCATTTTATATATAATACATATCACGGTTCCAGATATATTTCAGTTCATGTATAATTGGATCGGTCATAAATTTACATGGTTGAGGGTTGAGTTAGGTTTTTTTTGGCAATTTGATTCGTTTTGATTGAAGCTTTGGGTTGAATTGGGTTAGGTTAGGTTAGGTTGAGTCAAATGAGCAAAAAAAATCTTCAAAAAACAGTTTACGTTCATTCAGAAGCAAATGAAACTAGGAGTAACCCGACATAGTATACTAAAAATATTAATTTTCATAGTAAATAAAAGAAACTCAATTTTAAAATTTTGACGCTTATCACTATTTACTGCCGAGCCCCTCAAATATACACGATCTGCGACACATACATCAATCGATAGACACATTCAACAAATCCTCGGACATATCTGAACGTACGCATGTCTCCGAACAAAACTAAATAAATCTCCAACCACTTTACAAATCACGAACGAACCACAATCAAAAACGCTTACACACCAACCAACAAACGTCGATCCGACCCAAACCTACAACGACCCGAGCGACAACCCAATCGCACAACCGACCCGAAAACACCACCAAACAAACATTCATCATCGCCGGCCCCCGACGCCACTGCCTTTCCGGCGTGGGCGTTTTCTATTTTCGCGATTTTCGCCAGCGGCGTGGGACGGGCGGAAAACCGCACACACGAAGACCTATATAGATCGGGAAAACGATTTTCGCCGGCGAGTAGTAAAACGGACGCTCATTGAGCGGAAACTTTCGGACCCGTGGGCGGCCACGTCAGAAAAGGTGTTTACGGCCGGGCCAGAAAATAGCGCGGTCCCGGAAATGGAGGCCGGGATGAAGATGGCCGGGATGAAGATGGCCGGGATGGAGATGGCCGGGATGAAGATGGCCGGGATGGAGACGGTCGAGATGGACGAGGTCCTCGTGAATCGAAACGGTCGCCGACGAGACGACGACGGACAATTAGAGTCTATAAACGCGTAATTGACGAGACGGTTAAACTTAACCGGCCGTGGGAAACGACCGCGCCTCGGCTTCGGTTATCTGAGAATCTGCTGTCGTGTATGTAAACTGACCTTATGTTGTGTATCGAATTTATTAAACGTCGTGTATGTGTTATAGTTTGAGTTTCCATTTCGTTTATGCACGAACAAACTAGTCTGTTTATACACTTTGTAACAGCTCTAGTGCAATCGTTAGTGTGGTACGACAATTTAAGTTGTTTGCACTCAGATAACGCTCTTATGCTAATTGTCAATAAGGTGGAAATTGATATATCAAATAATGATCGAGAAATACGCGTAGTGTCTACTCGTCGTGTCAGTTTGAACTTCGAGAGTTTGTTTTGAACACGTTTTTACAACTCAAACTAAAACACTAACCCAACCTAACCCGAGCATGAGATATATGACATCTATTTTTAGTTTAGATGCAATTATATAATATGTAGGTAAAATTTGACAGTTGACATTCAAACTAAAATCAATAGTTTGGGTATACACAAACTAGGCTGAGTATAAATAAACAAAATTGAACACTTGAACTGTGACATATATATGTATATAAAATATTCAAAACTTATACATATTTCATCAATACCGTTTCGTTTAAAGCTTCCAAAATTTCTTTTTCGGGATAAAACTCAACATTTTCCAGAAACCCAAATGTTTCATCACATAGATTGATCGGTTCTGATGTTATATTATTAGAAAATGCTTGGCATGGATGAACAATTTCTGTGAATCAAAAATAATTTATAAGTACGTAGAAATGAAAAAAAGCATTTAATCAAATTAAATAATAATAATATTTTACCTCTTTTCCTGCGATTTTTTTCCATACTAAAGATACTATTCACAATTGTTTTATACAACATACGATATCTATAATTCTCTATATGATTTTCGTTCCTTTTTGGTAATTGATTACGTCTAGAAATGTTCGGGGCACAAATTATACATGGCATTAACATCTGCAATAAACACAACGTATGTTTTTCAAAGACATATGAAGGTAGCGAAAAGATTTATTATATAACACACTAGTTGAATCCGGCAGACGTTGTCCTGCCAGTCTGTATTATAAAAGCTTGATATGATTCAACGAATTGCGTAATCAAGGCAATTAAATTTAACAAATGACAGATCTTCGATTCTTCGTACTGATTTTTTTATGGTTTTAATTATAAAAAAACCTTCTCGACAAAAAAAATACACATACATTCCGATTTTCATAGTAAAACGCCGCGTGATATATATA
>JAOXNN020000013.1:2790594-2817193 GCA_028571205.2 Hydropsyche betteni
TATTTTTTAAATCAATACGTAAATATATTATGGAGGAATACCTAAAATCTTAACCTTGTATTTATTATATTTATAGATATATTGACGATACACATAGTGTAGAAGATACACATCACCGGTAAGGAAAAGTTAAATATTAAAACAAACAAAAAAACCGTCGAAGATCTGTTCGTTGAATTTTGTTGCCGTGGTTACGCAATTCATAGAATCATATCAAGCTATTATAATACAGTCTGGCAGGACAACGTCTGCCGGGTTCAACTAGTTGTATCTATATCATATCAAGCTATTATAATACAGTCTGGCAGGACAACGTCTGCCGGGTTCAACTAGTTGTATCTATATCAGGATCATAATCAGAACACTTTTGCAACACAACAAAAATTGAACATTCGATTAGATAACGAAAAAATGTAACTACTTCAAACGACCCATAGATGGCACTGATGATCCGCCGATATGCGAACACTCCCTTAAACAATCATCCAACAAAATTTTCATCGCGACCGCCACGTTAAAAATAACCGCCACGTTCACACACGACTACGTAACAACAAAACGCCATACCACACATCATGCAGCGGTGTATGCCCGCCTTTTTTGTATTGTTCTGGCTCTTTTCGCGCGTTCCGCCCACGCTCGCGTTTATTATGAATGACAAAAACGGCGCACGCGTCCGGCAGACGCCGCAAGGACGCGACGCTTCCTGCGACGCCTCCGCAACACCGTCGTCGCCATGGTGTGTGTGTGTGTGTGTGTGACGCCGTGCTTCTTTTTTTACGGTGGCCGTTTCGAAAGCGGCGGAATCGGAGGTTGGCGCCGCCGATGGTTGCGGATTCGGTTTTGCTGTGGGTTTTTGCGAAAACGGAGTCGACGAAGGAGAGTTTCATAAGTGCGGTGGTGTCGGTTGTGAATATTTATGTATGTGTTACAGTCAAAGTGTATTGTTAAAGTATATTTTGTCTGACGTTTTAGGTAATTTGTATTTGAATACAAATTGACTAGTTAAGATATATTTCGATATACGAAAATACGATTTTGACATTTCAGATTTTTTAAATGAATATTTGTGTTGAACAATGTGTATATTTTACTTCTACATCTTATTATTGAAATAATTAACGATCAACTATAATCATTCTTCTAAATGTTTCAACCGTTAAATACGCGCGACTTCGAGACGGTTCCTTTATTAAAATACACATTGTTTGACTCTGACCAGTTAAATCATATTTCCATTGTGTCTGATGAAATAACTACGTGGGTTATACAAAATATATTTTAACTAGTCATATCATATTTTAACTGAGAAATACACTTTGACTGTAACATATACAAATGTTTGATTGTAAAAAAGAGGACAGTCAGGTTGGATTTTAGATTCGTTCTATAATTTGTGATAGGACATGACATATACTCTGCCCACGCGTAATTATCATCATCAATGAATTAAAACTGATGTTAAACAAGATATCCTACTACGCCTTAGTTTAACGACCTAGCAAAGGTTGCTAACGACGACAATTATTGTCGTCCGATGCTGCCTCGTCATGCTGATCTGCATGTAAACGCATACGAATACGCCCAATTAAAAAAATAATAGTAATTAATGTTGCAAGATAAGATTTCAACGGCGACCTCGTCCAAAGACATACAAAAAGACCAACATGAAATAAGATTCGATCCAACTGCGCAGAATCCACCATCGCTCATCCCCTGGAGACTAATTCCCCTTTATTTTTGATCTCGAGCGTTGAAATCGGGTCACAAGTCGAAGGCCCAACAACAACAACATCCTGAACGTATCCGAGAACCAAAACAAAGAAGCGCACTGTTGACGGCGCGAAACGAAGGCCTCCAAGTGTTGGTCGATACAACTGCAAAAGCACTCAAGTGAGAGTGTTCACCTCGCCGTTTTACGATCCTCTTCCAGGAATTAGTTGCGTAATTTTGCCTGTTTTGCATCCTGTCGATTTGAGTTATCTCGCTGCGATCGGTGAGCTCGTTTTTTTATTGTCCGAATCTGACTGATTGATCGTAAACAGCTGCGTGTAAATTCTGAGTCTCAATGATTATTTGATGCAACATTTCGGATCGTTGAATGAATGCATGCACAGTGCAAACTTAGTCACCGCACGAATAAATAGGCGTAGGACACGTAATATTACGGTACTACGATTCGTCATTTCGTACACACTTCATATGATAATCGCGTAAACATAAAGTCAAACAAAAATAAAATCGGAATGGCAATCAAAAACAAATTGCGATAACGAATTCGATAAAATCTTGGTATGGGAAAAGTACGAATTCAAACAAATTATGCTACTCAACAGTTGCGATAACGCATAGCGGCATTACAATGTACACAATCAATTATAATATTGACATATGATAGAATTTTTTTTTCGAAGAAACATGAATCGAATACCGATTTTTTTACAATTACAGAAAAATTACCCGTTGATATAAAAAGTGAATCACGACGCATTTTATAACAATACCGCTTACGTCATATTTGGCGCCACAGCTGTCTTTCTCGCGCAACACAACAAGCAAATATCAGCAAAAATCGCCCATTCGCAAAAAAAAAAAACAAAAAACAAAAACAACCGCCATTTACTCATTCAAGTTCAACGTTCTCCCTACGTTTGAGGTCGCGCATCGCCAACACACCAAAACAGCACATAAAAGCAAATTAAAAACACATAGAAGAGAGCACGCACGTGAACGCACCGGTCGGATCCCAGATATCAATAATCATTGTTATCGTACCGATACATAACAAAACACACGTCATCGGATCGGGCTCCGTCCTCTGTAGATAACAACGATTGAGCCGCCGAAGCAAACCACAATCCAAACACCGAAGCCATCGAACATAACAGCACTTCTCCGTCGAGATCGAGGAAGCGGAAAAGTCACCGTTCGCTTGACATTTGCTAGTTGGCTTCTCGTGTGAAAAACCCGCCGACCTTGCGGTTATCGTTCGCTCGTTTCGCAGGTTGACGTCGCCGCACAGCCTTACAATCACCCGAAGCGATTATTTTACATAATATCGTAATGGTTTGGGTTTAGACGTTGTATTCGTAGGCTGCATCGCAAAAGCAGACGATCGATGAACGAAATGAATCATCGTCTCGACTTGTCAACGTGTTCGGTGACAACAACGGTGTGTGAACCGCACACCTGACACAACAATGTGAGAGCGTTAATTATTAGTTTTTTTTTTTTGGTCTCCACAAAGGCTGG
The DNA here is from genome assembly GCA_028571205.2 of Hydropsyche betteni. Taxonomy (NCBI): domain Eukaryota; kingdom Metazoa; phylum Arthropoda; class Insecta; order Trichoptera; family Hydropsychidae; genus Hydropsyche; species Hydropsyche betteni. Next base: position 2,793,847 of record JAOXNN020000013.1, read on the forward strand.
TTTCAATATCGAATTCGTTCGATTGAATACGAATCGTCGATACGTTTTTGTTCGGTCGTGTCTCGAAATTATAATAATGTGTTTGTAGAAACCACAAAAGTTTCGTTCGTGCGACATTTCTTCGTGTTATTGTACGACCTTTAAATGCATCCATGTAAAAGCGCCGTTATATTTCCGATAAAATATAAATTCGAACCAATTTCTCATTAAACAGCAACGAGCCGTGCCAATTGCGCCGGAGATTAACAGATTATTAAACGTTCGTATTCGATCACGACTTCTCAGAAAGACCGGGCATGCGAACGTTTTCGCGAAACAAATCGCAACAGCTCACTGGTCTGCATGGAAAATCGATTACGAAATTACATATGCACGTATGAGCGATACGGATATTTACAGAAACGCCGTCATATCAACCGAGAGCGTGAAAAAGAATACAATCGGAATCCCGAAAACTAAAACAGACAGAATAATACGATCAGCACCAGTGGTGGCTCGTGAAAATTTGTAGTGGAGGGGCTGCAGCAATGAAAATGAAAATAGTTCGTATGTTATCTTGTATATACGAAACGTCATCATCAATGAATCATCATCATCATTAGCAGCCTATAGTTATCCACTGCAGGACAAGGCCTTGCCAAACAAATGTGGCAGTCTGGGTTATACCTTACCGCGCTAGCCCAAGTCGTATTTCGGTAAGGCCAGGCACCCACAGGCGATTGGTTGCGGCGCGATTTGTGATGGAACGCATTGTTTTGGGTTGTAGTGCGCCCATAAACCATATGGGCGCACTTAAGCCTAAAGCAGTGTGTTCCATTGTGGATCGCGCCGCGGCTAGCCGCCTGGCCTAAGGAGCATCCTCTATATATAATAGCGGATTTCTGTGTGTGTGTGTGTGTGTGTGTGTGTGTGTGTGTCAATGACGCTCGTGACTTTTTCGCGAATATGGTATTTATATGCGTCTATAATATAATGCTTATTTCCTACTGCCTCTGGCTTTGCCTATATATCGTAATTGTGACAATAACAAATGAATTATTTTAATTTTAAATCGGGTACACATTTCAGGTTCACATAATCAGGCTTTCACATTTTATCGTTTTCCGTTTCTTAACAAAACCAAAGCCGATGTTATTAACATCGGGCCTATATACTAGTGTACCATAAAAGCCAATCCGCCCATACCAACGGAGGAGGCTCTCAGACGAACGATATGCATGTCTACGTGTTATGCTTTTGGTCATCAATGAATACAAGAATCAAAATATTTATTGCATTTATACATCTGTATGAGACGAATATAGGGATTAAAAAATGGCTACTATTTAAATGGTCAGAATTTTTATCCAATTTAACAGAGTTTGTAAGCATAATATTAAGAACCCTAACCTAACCTATTCTGACCGTTTCGTTATAAAATTCTGATCATTTATTATTATTTTATTCTGACCGTTTTCGATTAAAATTCTGACCATTTAATTTTTGGTCTTGAAAAAATAAAAAAAAATACACTTTTATACGGGGAGGGCTGCAGCCCCGCAGCCCTTTAGAGAGCGAGCCGCCACTGATCAGCGCGCAACAAAAGAAGACAAGCGACCCGATGGCGGCGCCATCGAGAGCCACCAACGCCATTCCGATTGGCACCCGTCCAGGGCGTCGTCGTCGTCCACATTCGCCAGCGCGCAAGCCAGAAGGGTCACCCGACGGTCGGGAGCCAGAACCGCCGTCAGAGGGCGCATCGATCGGCGCGTGTTTCCCCAGGAGTCACGGCGGTGACGCACGCCAACCGTACGCGTCACCCACCGTTCAATGGGCCCTCCTCCTCCGTTGCTTCTGCCTCCGTTGCTCCCGAGGACCCGCAAATAGAATATATAGGCCGGCGACCTTGTTTCCGGCGCTCCACGACGCTTATTTGTGGTGACGGCGCCGCGGCGCCGACGCCTCCCTCTCTCCTTGTCGTCTGTGCGTGGTCCGCGTCTGCGTCTCTGTTGCTCTCGATGGCTGCGTATTCCCAATCAAAATACCGCCGCGGCGCCGGACAGAAGCCGCCTGCGAGAGGGGCTTTTTCCTTTTCTGTTGCTCCTTGTGGACCAAGTCCGAATTGGTACCGTTGCGCAACGCGGCGGCGCGTGCCTGCGAGATTCACGTGCTGGATGATGTCTAGGTGTAGTTTGGATCTTCGTTCGAGTGTTGGTTTTGTCGGTCGGTGCGGTGTTGATGTGCGTTTCGCATGTTACTGTCTTTTGTGAAAATTTATATGTTTACGATGTGAATGTAGACGTTCGAAGTTTTACAATAAACTGAACTAGTCCAGTAACGCTTATATAAAGTAGAATATGAGTAAGAGACGAAATTTCAGGTTTTTCCCTTTCGTAATAATAAACCTTCAATTTTTCAGAAATGGATTGTCAAACTAAATTTCATCATTCGAATATTAATTATATGATTCGGAAAAATTGCAAGACGAGAAGTCTACGGAGCCACGACTGGATCGAACCGAGGTCCTTCCAACTAAAAATAGTTCAATAGTCAACCTCTCACACACGAGAAAAACTAATTTAGAGACAGAGCACACGCGTGCACGATCGAAACAATGAAATATTAGATCTTATCGATCACCTTGATCGCCAAAACACCTAGCACCAACCTCGATCCGTCGATACGAAATCGACGACTGTGCCGCGGAGGACCGTTACGATCTCGTGCCAGCCATACATAACAAGGGTGAATTATCCAATTTCGTTCGCGTTTTAGCGCAAACTCCTCGAAGGAGGAAGAAAACGAGCGAGACGGTTGCGTCACGGCCGGTCACCGCCAGTTGGTGACCTCTACGCAAAACCGACCACTTTATTTACAACTCATGGGCGAGCGACGCTCTGGATCCAGCCATTCTATCCAGCTCTATCCCGAGACTTCGAGGTCGCTGGAGAGACGAAGGTCCTCTATCTTCGGCTAGTTCGTCGATCGTTTAGAACCGAATGATTCACCGATCGTTTTCGTTACAATTGCGCTCTTCCCACGCATATTACGCTGGCTAACAATACGATAAGCCGGAGCAAGTCATCCTTGTTTATAGTTTGTTTTCGCAAACGTCGAAGCGTGAGACTCCTCTCAGTTGGAAGATTAAAAAAAAAGTTTACGATTTTGGTAGCGGGCACATTTGGCAGGGTCGTCGGCGATCCATCATCGTCTTCGCCGAAAGCGGAGACTCGTCTTCGCGAAAATGGCGACGAGAGGACGCGGGTAAACAAACGGCAGAAATGGCGACGGAGACCAGTCCGACGACGACCGGTAGCGGCGTTGCCGATTCGGTGCTAAGAACAATAGCCGTCACAGATCCTGGCGCTGCTGCGACGACTTTTCCGATACGGCAGCAATCTCCGTAACCTTTATCGTCAAAAAGAGCCGACGTCTCGTCTGGACGATAAATAAACAATGAACTTCGTAATTTGGCGACAACGCCGTCGAACGAACGTTGGCCCGGGCGGCGTTATCGAAAAAATTAACAGATCGATTACATATAATAAAAATTTTAAAATCAAGGTTGTGTTCCAATTGCAAAATAGTAAACAGCGATTTTCTCGAGGGGTTCACGAAAATGCATGAATGGATAATATATAGTAAATGAGTCATGACGATTCAAAAATCGAAAATTTAAAAAGTGACGCGGTGAAGCCGACGAACGGGTTCAAAGAGTGCACTGCCCTTTGTGATGTTTACGTTCGAGTTATGCAACGGAGTTCGGGTTCGGGGTTGAGCAACAGGTGCCGTCGCTCGGCGCGGAGCAACAGGTTGGTGAAAACCGACTGAACTTACTTGAGGTAGTAGACCTGTCCCTCGGGCGTGCACGCCTGCTCCCAGCCCGGCGGCAGCGGCCCCAGCGCCTCGTCGTGCGACAGACTCGCCACATCGTACGACCGCTGCTTGATGTGACGGTGCTGCTGGGGCTGAGGCTGCGCCTGCTGCTGCTGCTGCTGCTGCGACTGCGGCCCGCCGGCTGCGTACGTCTGCTGCAGCGACGCCGGCGACGAGTGCGCGCGCGAGTGCGAGATTCCCGCCGGGGCGTTGGCGGCGCCTCCGCCCCCGACCGCCGCCCCGGACCCGAACGCGGAGTCGGCCGAGTTCTCGCGCGAGTGCGACACCGACGACGACTTGCTGCCCGTCGAGGGCGGCTGGAAGAACGACTTGGGCAGCTGGCGCATGCGCAGCGGCACCTGCAGCGGCCGGCTCGAGTCCGGCTTCAGCACGCTGTCGAACAGCGCCTGCAGGTCGCTGTCCGAGTCCTGGTCCACGCGCAGCACCAGGGTGCCCGGCGCCGGCTTCGCCTCCGCCCCGGCGCCCCCCGCCAGCTGAGTCCCCTGCGACATGGTGCCGCCGCTAACACCAGGACAGTCGGTCGCAGAAGTCTCAGCAGCAGCCGCTCGCCCCGCGGACCGAACGCGACAGACGCTCACACACACGTGCGGCCGAGGCGCCGCGCGCTTCGCACTGCCGCGCGGACGCACGCGCACGCGCGGTGGAATGCCGTCGCTCGCCCCCCCCCCCCGCTCGCACTCGCGTATCCATTTTGCATCTTTGCACCGTTTTTCCGAAAACGCTACTTTGCGTGCGATCAACCTTTTGTGATTGTCGTTGAATCTGTTATAAATTCTTTTTATATATCGAATTTGTTAATAATACAAAAAATTATTCAAGAATGAAATTTTAAAAAGTGTTAATTTGAATTGAAAATGTGTCAATTTGAAATGAAATAGTGTTATTTCGATATGAAAAATTGCTAATTTGAAATGAATTTTTTTTAATTTGAAATGAAGAATTGCTAATTTGAAATGAAAAAGTTCTAGTTCGTAGTAAAAAAACTGTATAACAATAAAATTAAATGGTAATGTATCATTTGAGTGGTCTTAATGATTATGTTGGCGGCCCTGCACGCTTACACATAAAAAGTTAATCTGACGCTTTTACATGTACCTACACATCTTTTTTCTCAATTTTTATAGAAAGTAATAATTGAATAATTTACAATAAATCCCCTTTCAACGTTTGCAGCGTTCCCCCTATAACTTAATTTTTTTCAAATGCATATAAATTCATATTTGTTTCAAATGCACTTGAAACAAATAACAATTGTCCAAAAAAATAAAAATGTTTAATTTATTGATTTTCCTAAATTCCCACCTATAACATCGAACCTATCACAACGCTATAAGGGAGTTTACTGTAATTAATAAAAGAAAAAAAACATTTATTCAAAATAATTTAAAATTTATTACCAAAGTGCACAAATACGCAAATCATCGTATTCTTGATTAACTCTTCTCTTTTCGTATTCTTAACTAATCAAGTTATACACCAGTCTTTTTCGGTCAACATCTTCGTTTCAGTCAACACATGATCAACGATCTTTGTCGCACCTCGTTGTCTTCCTGACATTTTAGCGCTTGGGATTTTGTAACGAAATAGAAATCAGAGTAAATCAATTCCAAATCAAAGAGAAAAACAGAATATTGAAGCGTGATCGAAAAAGAAGGCAAGGCGTGGTATAAGAACAAACGTCAGACTATTCATATGAAAATATGCAATGCTGCCAACTTAATCATTAAGACCACTCAAATGATACATTAACGGAACACATATTATAAAATTTTATATTACACAAAAAAAAACATTCGTGTAATATTCGGAACATGACAAACTACACATTTATCACATATAAACACGCTTTTTTATACTTTAATAATATTTGATACAAACATTTGATCGATTCTGCTAAATTCGACACTCATACAATATTTAAACAGTGCGCCGATAACCAAATTTATCGAAAAAACGCAATCGACGGTGTAGGCCCGACTTAATAACGGCCGCTACGCGCTACCTCCACTTCGCCCCCCCCCCCCTCCGCGCCGCCCCCGCGCTCACCCCCCCCCGCAGCACGCTTTTGTGCATTTGTTGTGCGCCCCGCCCCGCACCCCCCCTGCGACGTCCATCTCGTTTACCTTTGACGCACGCATTTTCATTCATTTGCCGAGAAAAGCATTCAAATGGGTGCATTTCGAATCTGCGCCGGCGGACGTTCGACACGTACGAAATGCCGGCGTCGTAAATTGCCCGAAGACCGTTACCTGCATTCCTCGTTCTATTATCTGATTATCATATTACTTAACCGTCGGCCGTTTCGCCTGCGAGATTTTTCAATTATTGCATATTTATTAAATAAAAAATGGCTCGGATTCGTGTACGTTCGATTCGGACGTTCGTGTGAATGTTATATTGATAAATCATCTGTATTCCGAGCGAGGTTTATAATATTACAGGATGTAGGAATGCGTGTCGACGTTTATCGTTGATACTTTGAAGAATTTTGTATAAATTTGTCGATTTGAAAAAAAATCGATGTAACCGATAAGCTTTTGTCGAATGAAAATTGACTTTTATACATTTTTTTAATGTACATTTAAAAACTGGTTATATTATAATATACACCTGGCGCACTCTATACGCGCACCTGTAAAATCTCAGTTTGAACTGTCCGCCATTTTAAAATGACAACTTGAGTCCCATGAGATTCTAGTAAGAAAATTTAGCTGTTGTATTAGATTAATATTCGACGAATTTATATGTAATTTAATTCGTACGAATTGAAAGTAGTTTATCATAAAAAAAATATATTTAAATCCACACATAAAATGGATATATGAAAAGCTTGAAGATGAATTTGAATCTTATGGAAAAATTGACTCGCATTGAAAACACGATATTGTGAAAATTGATAAGGTTTGTCGATACGTACTTTAGGAATATGTTTTCAATCATACGTCACTCCATCAATTGTTCAACTGTATACGATTGCTTTTCAAATTTGTTCGATTTTGACAAAATCCTTTTCAAATCTTCGTGATTAACGATCCTTTTGTGACAGAAAAATTGCAAGCGTAGAATATTATAAATTGCGTATAGATTCACACACAACGGTGATAATTTTTCTGAAAAATTCAATTGACCGGACGCCTCAATTGTGAGAAAATTATGCAAAAATAAATTAATGTAAACACCTGACTATTTAAATTGTGAATTTGAATAATTCAGGGAAATGTCACGTTGACGATTAAATCGAACATTTGACGAAGTTGTGCGAAAAGCGGTGCAGTCAATAAATTAATGTTATAGATAAGAGGTAACTTTTTAAAAGTTATTTTTTATCGTAAAAATATTTTTTCAACCTTCCAATAACATTCGAAAACTATTATATCGTCAATGTAGATGATGTTATAATAACTCGATGATTAGTCGAATTATCCAATCTATAATTTGCATTAAAATGCCCTAAAATGCTTTGAAATACAAAATATTTGATGTTGAGAGGATTAAAATCCCAGGGTCCGGAATACTATAAAGACCCGTAACTGATTTTGAAAATCTTTAACAATGGTTCTTAATCGGTCCATAGTGGTGAATTAAATTTGAAATTGGATTTAAACAACTGCCCAGTATCACAGAAAAATTGAAATGCGGTTTTCGGGAGAGAAAAGCGCAACTATGTCTTTATGAATCTAGAGGGGGGATGATAATCACTTATCTTGGCTTCAGCACTGAAAGTCAGTTTTTCGAAAAATGTTGGACACCTGCAAAATTAATTTAAAAAAACAAATCGATTTTTTTTTCCTGGAGTCCAGAATTTTTCTCTATGACCATATTTAAAATAATGATTTAAATACAAACATTGACATCTTCTTATTTTAAAAAATACGTTAATCTAGAGCAGGTCTCGGCAACCTTTTTTGGCCGCAGGTCAGAAGCAACTAAAATTTGACTCTTATGAAGTGTTTTGCATCAGTAGGTATATTTTGAAACAGTTTTTAGTGGATAATAGCATAAATTTTATTGAGAAAACAATTGATAATTAATCTAGTGGGTCACATGAAATCATCAAACGGTCATTTAGTGACCCTGCGCGTCATAGGTTGCCGAGACCTGATCTAGAGTTTGTTTTACTCCTCATCGAAAGCTCGCTATGTCTTTATGCTCTATACGGAGAGGGTTTTGACGAATTTTCTAAAAGAAAAGTTCAATTTTCAACATTCAAACTCATCAAAAGTCATATTCATATTACAAGTAGTCCTCAACTTACGACGGAGATACGTTCCTGGATCTCGGTCGTAAGTCGAATCTGTATAATTATTTTTTTCGGTAGTTTTACTTAGTTTTATTACAATAATAATGAAAAAGTTTACAATAATGAAATAATAAATAAATAACATCTGAAAATCTTTCACTGTTTGAGTCCATCATTTCAAATTTTTGTATTCCTTCATTAATTAAAGTAAAAGCAGCAGCCGTTTCATTTGATGCGAATTTTTTCGACGGTTCTACATTCCTTCGTATTTATTTCTCACATCCGCTTGAGATTTATCATTCAATTTCTTAAAAAAAATATATAATTTTTTTTCGATCGTAAGTGCAAACCGCCGTAAGTCGAAGACTATCTGTACATTCAAACAATTCCAAAGACAAACGTCAAAATCCCCAACGGCATCGTGAAAAAGTTCACCCATAACAACCATTCAAACGACCAACGGCCGCGAACGCAAATTTCCACACCCCTCGCCTCAACTACAACAACAACAACAACAACAACAACAACAACCCCAACCGCAACAACAACGACCGCCCCGCCGCCCCGACGACCGATCAAATATCGATTAACACCTCCAAACACAAAAAGCGGTCGAAACGAGCCGAACTCCGCGCATCTCGCGCCCCGCGAAATGCGCGCGCGAAACGCGCCGGGGCGGGCAGTCGGGGGCGGCGCGTCGGCGGGGGCGCACCGCGCGGGGTATGGCGGGCTGCGGCGCCGCTTCGCGCCAGACGGGGGCCGCGTAGCCATGGCCGGGGGCCGCTGCCGCCTGTGCGCCTCCGCCCTCGACACCGGCGTCATGATCTTCGGGCCGCGCGGCCACCACATGATGCTGCGCGACAGCATCAGCAAGTACCTGCGCATCGAGGTGCGTTCGCGGGGAAAGTGCGTGGTTGGGTGTTTGTGTGTGTGTGTGTGCGGGGGGTGGAAGGGGCAGTGGTGGGTTTGTTTTTTGAGGGTGTTTAAAATAGTTTGGGTCTCTGTTGGGGGTTTGTCGAAAATTTATTTTGTTTCGGTTGTACGGTTTTTTTTTCTAATTTTCAGTTTATTGCTAAATTACAAGTACAGTAATACTCCCTATAACGTCTGCGGCGTCCCCCCGTCGAACTTATCTTGACGTTAAATTGAATTTTGAAAAACTGAACTGAAAAAATAAAGGAAAGTCGAAAAAACCCTAAACTAAACATACTTTCTCTAAAAAACTTTTTTCAAAAAAAAAAGTACAGTTACAAAAATCGATTTTTCCACAAATTCGGAAAATATTTGATTAAAAAAAAATCGTTTTTATTTACCGAACTGTTTTTGGGTCATTTACCAGTAATAACGTCCCTAATCCATTTTTTTGAAATGAAAGTGCGTTTTCGGAAAAAATTGTTAATTGTATTTTTTAGTATCATGAACATAAACTGATATTTTTTTCGAAAATGTACTTATCCTACTGAAAATAAGGCTTATATATTAATATTCAGGGTTGGGTCCCAAATTTGTTCACCCCTTCTTTCAATGACACATAAATATTAAAAATTGGAAAAACATTACAATTAACAGTTTTATTGCCTATTCTTAATATATAATAACAGTGGCGGATTCAATACGCCAGGGGCTCCATTTAGGTGCTGAAATTTTTTAGGGATATCGAATCGGGTTTCGAACCAACACTTCCTGTTATGAATAAATTATTGAAATAGAAAAAGTAACGTGAAATATAAAACAAATAGGCAATTTCAGTGAATAAAATTTGCTTTTATGCAAAATAGTACCTTTTTTCTTCATAAAGTGATTTTTACGATGTCTAATGGATTGGTATAGAAAAACTATAACGTTTCATTGAAAGTTTATTTTTTAAAAATGCTAGGAGCCCTTTCCAATCAGGAACCCTAAAGTGAACGCCTCCACCGTATATAGCTAAATTCACCACCATGTAATACTCGATTTCATAAAATAAAAGACAAATGGACGATTTTAGAAAATAGAATTTGTTTTTGGCAAACAAACGCCTTTTTTTCTTCAAAAAATGATTTCAACTTCTTGATGTCTATTAGATTGTTATAGAAAAACTATAATAATTCATCGAAAATGCTAAGTCCCCTTTACAATCAGGGGCCCCGAGGCGAAAGCCTCCACCGCCTATAATTAAATCCGCCACTGGATGTATGCGTGCGCGAGATGCTGGGACGCGCACTTTAGGCGCACATTATCGATTCAATTCGTTTTTTATTACGTTTGTAACATTATTTTTATGCAGATAACTAATACGAGGATTACAGTTTTATGTTTGTCATTACATTATGTAGGACATATAATGTTCTTTTTTTTAATTTTTAAACATATGATGAGAACATGTAATTTTTTGAGTACTATAAATATGACCATATTTGACATTTGTCGTTTAACTTTATACGTGGAAAGGGTTCGAAATGAAACGTTAACGATTTGTTTGTAAACAACAACATATGTTAGGGACGGCGAACGGGCACGTGTGCCATAAATGGCATTTATAATATGTACAGAAATTTGGTTGTTGCGCGAAAGATCGACAATTTTTGATTTCATTTTATTTGCAGATTAAAGAAATGAAAATATTCAGAATTGTAAAATCAAGCGAATTTTACGTACGATAATTTACTTAAAATATCGCGTGACGGCTTATTTTAAGTCGTGTACAAGTTTTTGAAACGTATGTATGTATTGAAAAAAATTGGCTTTTTACAAATATGAAAACGTTATTGAAAAATAATCATTTTATAAAACAATAATTGTGATGTTTATTGTTGATCGCGATGTCTATCGAAGCAAGTGAAAGAAAAAAGGATATATTATATGTATGTTATTGAATCGTATCGCGTAACGGACCTTTTTTCTGGTTGGTAAATAGAAATCTATAATTTTGAAAATATGAAATAAAATTATCATTCTAATTCATTATTTATGAGAGTTAAATGAAAAATGTCACATTCGGAAAAAGTCGTGATGAATAGAATATTTTGAATATAATTGTTTTTATTTCGCATATAGCTGAGTTTTTCAAATATTGATGCAAATTGAAAATTATTTGATCAAAAATAATTATTTGATCATTTAATCTGTGAAATATCAAATTTATTAAATCTTCTGTTTAAAATTCACGCGGGAAAATTCTGGTCGCAAAGCTTAAAAAATTCAGACATAGATGTCTCATTTTTAATCTAATTTTTATCTTTACTATGTGCGTTAATATTTTCATTATAACAAAAATATTAATCAATAAAATTAATAATAAAAAATAACAACATCGATATAAAAAGATAATTTTGTCTTACGCATTTTGTAATCTAAAATTACTCATTTAAACGTTTCAGATAACTCTCAATGATAAGTTACCGAAGATGGTTTGTATAAGCTGCTGCACTCAAATTGACTCAATTAGAGTTTTCGCTGAAATGGCTTATCAGACTCAATACACTCTGAGTAATCAGTTAGAATCCAAAAATTTTAAGAACGAAAATAATGATACAAACAATACAGCACTTCTAACGAATGTGACAGAAATGAAAGAAGATGATTATGAAGACGACAACTCCAGTTTAGAAGATGAATCTGATGTGACCGAAATGGAAGTGACGTTAGATCCGATGATGTTTTTGGATTCCCATACTGATGATAGCCAAACGAACGATAGTAAAAATTATGATAATACAAGTATACGAAATAATGATATTGACTGTGCAACATTAACCAAAATAGAAGATGGTTCGCAATCTTTATCTATTGAATTAGTACGATTTGCAGGCAAACCTCAATTTGAAAAAACGCTCAAAGTTATGCCAGATTTAAAACCGATCAAACCGACAAAAAAGTTTTTACCAACTGATGGTGTTAGACCATATGTTTGTACGTATTGTCCGAGAAGTTTTTTTTCTAGTATTGCTTTACAAAATCATTCATGGTTGCATTTAAATAAACAAGAAACCGAATTGTCAATTTGTGGGACGAAAATAAAATGTCCTATATGTCTGAAAGAAATATCAAGAAAGACTAATTTGAAAATACATATGGAATCTCATAAGCAGAAATATAATTGTGATATTTGCGGTAGAGTGTGAGTTCATATTTTAATAACTTTATAAAATTTTGAGGACTTTCTTTTGATAGTTAATTATTTTTTAGGTTCAAAACACAATCTAATTTGTTTCGGCACAAAGAATATCATGGAGGAGAAGTTTACACTTGCAACGTATGTGGACGTGTTTATCCAACTAATAGTACATTGCGAGCTCATAGTGTTACTCATAGTGATGCTAGACCTCATAATTGTCCATTATGTAAAAAGACATTTAAACGTAACCAGGATCTGAAGGTCAGTAATTTTACTGTTTTGTTAAGATAACAAAATATACCTCCTACAGTGAATTATTTGAAAATTTTCAGTTTCATATAAATCAACATACAGGAGAGCGTCCTTATCGTTGTCCATATTGTCCAAAAGCTTTTGCAAGTTCTGGCAACTGTTTTTCACATCGTAAAAGAATGCATCCTGCAGAAGTAGAACGAGACAGAGAGAAATCATCAACTTAATCTTATATTTTGCGTAGATCTTACGTTTAATACTAAGTATTTCAACATGACTGATTTTATATTTGTACATTTCTTACACACATCAATTAATGTAAAATGTGGGATATTATGTTCTATTAGAATCTGAAGGATAATGTAAATATCAAAATAAATGGATATAGTTATGTGCAATAATTGTTAAGCTATAAAATAAACTAATATATTAGTGTCAAAAATTATATAAATAGTAACAGTATATTTGTAAATTAATGTCATTAATTTAAATGATTATTTAGTTTGGAAAGAAAAGTTTGAATATTTTATTTTTGTAAGATGAATTATTTTTATCTTGTATTGTTTTTTTAATCTCTTAATTTACTATTATGAAAATATAACAAAGTATTATAACATGGTACATAACTGATGTACAATTCAAAAAAACTAAGGTTGTTTATATTAGCAATTATTCTTATACTGTTGAAAAATATGTGTGCCATTTAAGCAAGACTGTTACTGCTAAAAATACATAGTGAGTAGGTTTATTTTTTAATTTGTAAGCTTTATGTTTCACCTGTGATCTTTTGTATACCGAAAAACTCATCTTGTAATTAGAACTCCCGTTTATATATCAATGAACAGTCTAATTATGAAATAAAATTGGCCTGTTGTTAACATATATTTTTAGATGGCATTTCTCAAGCGCATAACTATTTTTTGTTGAAAACTAATCAGTATTATGTGTTCGAACGGTCATTGTCATGGTAAACGTATAATAAATTGTGAAGAAATTCGATTTGTTTCATTTTCAAATCATCTATTGAATATAATTAGAATTTTAAATTCATTTTTCTTCATGTGAAACGTCATATAAAAATAGTTTGGAAAATTTTCAGTAGATGTCAGTATAAAGAAAATTTTAATTTTTCTTATTATTTCTGGAATACATATTTTTGTTTGTGTTACCAAATACATACATACTTTTAATTCAAAAATTTATATTAAGTTTAAAAACATATTTCATAATAAACAATATATTCTTACTATACAATATTCAACATGATGTCATTTTTTCACACTAACATACGATTTCCGTTACAGCATCCTATTAATTAGAAACCGACAACATATATTCATTCAGAATAAAAAGACTAACAGCTTTAGATACAAAAAACAAGAGACCAATGAAGAAAAAAAACGTTGAGTAACAACAGTTTGTTGCAGTCAATTTAATTATTCCCGTTTTTTTTTTCTCTTGCATAATGTCATGAAAACGTCGCACTTTCATTCGACAGTCGCGTGTCTTAAACATGGCCGTCAAAAGTGGCATTAAGGAGCACGCTCCCCCTCCCCTTTTGCGCCAAGTTCAATTAAAATTTTCCAATTTGAAAAAATTCACGTAGCCTTGAATTTTTCTGTAATTCCATTTCATCAACTCGGTTTAAATAATTTACAAAAAAAACAAAACTTTTACTAATACAATTTTTTATGTTTAAATTTTCATACTATCATATAAATTCACTTTATTCGATAATATATTAAGTTCCATCCTGTAATAAATCTAAATAACCTCAAATTTTTTTAAATAACCTCGAAACTGACATAACCTAACCATACATCAAACTTTTCATAGGAGATTTCCGACGTCCCATCCCACTTCGCACCATCAGAAATCGATGATTCCGCGAAGGGCGTACCATACCGACAAGGTCCTCGCAGATAACAAACCCGAAATGGCGCCCGAGCGAAACAAGTCGCAAATTGTTGTGAAAAAATTGTCCATTACGTCATCGGCGAGGTCTCGGTCCGCCACTAACTGACCTCACTCACCTTTCGGTGCGTGGGACCGATATTCTCTAATGAAACGACGAAGCGTTACGTTTCGGTGTATTTATTTATCTGGGTCAGAATGGCCGTGACCTTGCCGCGGGGGTGACACGATCCCGCGCCTTTCGGATCCGTCCAAGCGCCGCCGATGGCGACCATAGACTTACGAGAGAGATTTCGGTGTATTTATAGATTTTGTGCATATGTTGCAAGAAAATGTAATGTATGTTTGTTTATGCGTAAGTGGTGCTCGACCTAGGTTCAGATTATTTTATTGGATTCAACAATGTTGTTTCTTATCGCTTTTAGAATAACAGATTCGTTTATTATCAATTACTTGTACCATTCAATTATGAATTTAAAAAATATTTAATGAGCCTAATTTTTGATTGAATTAGAAATATGTTTTCTTTATTGACTTTCATATTTCATTCAAATATTAAGCTTTTAATATACATAATTCTATTATTTTTTCAAAGCACATTTGCGTCATACATAAATTATGAAACATTATAATAATATCTATTATCAGCTAAGTATTTAGAAGAGATATTTGTTTATTTATAGAAACAACCATTACGACTCAATTTATGTTGACAATGAGACGATAATTTTGCAAATATTAACACATAAAAAATATATCAAATTGTTTAGTTTAACATTTATTATAAATAATCGATTTATCACATCTTGACGTTATATTTCTAATAATATAATTGATGCTTATTTGAACCGAATAATCCATTGTTATTATGGAAATTATTTTATTTAATAATAAATGTTATTTCTGTTTTTGAATAATATTAGGATTTTTTGAAAGAAGTCAGTTACTTAACTATTGTAAAACACCGATGAAAAAATTAAATAACTGAATTAGGATATACTTTCGCAACTATCGTATTTGACAAATATACACTTTCAGATTATCTATTTTGATCATCAGAATATTTATTGAATTAAAATATATATTTAAATGCAAAAAATGAAAAAAAAAATTAAGAATCATATTTTGTGTCGAAATCTTCAAGATTTTATAAGAGGGGTTCGAAAAATTGCAAGAAAAAGGGAAAGGATTGTAAGTGATAATAATGGTGATTATACTTCGGAATATTTTTTGTAAATAAATTGAAAAAGATATATTTCACACGAGAAAAACTCTAATAAATATTTATGCATTATTATTTTAAAAATCGTGTAATTGATATAAAATAAAAAGGATTATTTCATCGGAAGGCGTGAAAGTTGAGGAATCGTTGCGTAGTCTAATTATAGCGGGAGAATAGTCTCTCATTATTTAATTGCTTTTTTTAGATTCTCGATTTTTATCAGTATCTACCTAACAGAGAGGGATTAGTAATGTTAAGAGTCGCCGATGTTGAAGCACAGTTTATTGTTAGTCATCAATTATTGTGAACAAAAGTTATGAAATATTGCGATTCCGTGTTGGAAATTAAGGCCTTGTTGTTACTGTAATATCAGCTTTCTGTTGTGATGATTGAACAAATTTCAGATTGATGAGTTCGAATTTTTGTGGTATTGAATGGTTTATCGATATAAATATATTAGGAGAGAAATTGCGAAAAAGTTTTTGAAAGAGAGATATTTTTTTGTTATTTTCAATTTTTTATTAAAAAAAAATCATATTCAAAAGTATAACATTAAAAACAACAAATTCGATAACTGATTAAGTTGATTGATGATTTAAATACTATTCATAATATCTAAACCCCTATAAAAGTTGCAATGAAAATATGATTAACCACGAAGAGAATCATTCGTCCTTATCCATAAATAAATAAAACCTTTTTTTATTAAACATCAAACACAGATTTAATCTGGAACGTGACCGAATTAAATAAGTGATACAATTGTACGAATGATTAAAAACCTCATTGTTTAAATAACTCGGAAACAATTTCTGACTCACATTCAGACGATATAATTTTAAAAATAACACAAATAATGAGTTGTGTGTAATGTATTTGTTCACTGTGGTTGATTCAACATCCACATTTTTACCGTTTATAATTTTAAATATTTCCATATCGAGATAACACATCCATCGACCGACGGATGTTTCAAAAGCCGATAACGCAAGCGTGGGATAGATAATTAAGCTTTGTAAAATAATTCTATATATTATTTTGATACTGTTTATATTCCTTGTTACGGGTCTGAACGGGTAAATATGATAATTGAACTGTTTGTACAATTAGTTTCATATTTATTAGCCAATTCACTTTTTTTGTTGATTCGCTGTTATGAATGAAATCGTTGGATAATTTCAAAAGGGAGTTTTCGTATGAATTCGAATGCAATTTTTAAATTTGAACGAATATACTATGTATAAATTCGTTACAAAACGCAGACAGAGAATTTATTCCGAGTGCAATGACACGTAAGATGTGTATTTCAGTAAAAATACAAAAAAACAGACTTCAAAAATATTTTTTTATTCACTAAAATTAGAAAATTTGGAAGATATTGCAATTTTTTTAAATATAGTATGAGATTCGATTAATTTGCCTTATTATATTTCACACTAAAAATGTACTTAGAAAGTTTATTACATAATTCATCATAATAATGCCTAAAGTCTTTTTTCAACGGCTATAAAGAAGTATTTAAAAGATAAGATGTAATCTCCGTAGTTAGTCACTACTTTTAATGAAAAATAATAATAAAACAATTGTTTTAATCTATAGTTTATGAGCTAAAGTTGCACTACTTATCAGTATCAAAAATTTGATCTGTGATATAAATATTTTCGATTTTGACAATGCTGCGATCATAAATTATTTTATCACGTATAATTAAATTTATCTATATCAAAATGATTTGAACACAAAAATCCCCGAATCAAACAAATCTTGGGGCTTCATAGCTGATGAGCTATGATTAAAATTATTAGAATAATTAGTAGCAGTCATCTTTTTCACTGTCGTTAAATAAATCTATCATTCTTTTTTATGACAGTACAACAACTCATTTATAAAATACTTATTCTATAATGATTGATATTAAAACCTACCATAATAAAAATGTCATTGGATTAAAAAAATTATTTTATTTCGTATAAAAATATATGTTACTCACAATATACTGATTGTGAAAAACGAAAATTGCATTCTTCATCGTATTTCTAACTTTTGGCACAGAAAATTTATATATTTTCATGCAATCGACTAGTTTTTCTCTATATAAATAATCTATATATATCTCTTTAAAAAATACGAACAAATATTACATACATACGAAATTTCCTTTCATAAGTTCGTAATATGATGAATATGAGCGAACTCCTATAAAATTTTATCATGACTCTTATAATCTTTACATTCAATAAATATCACGTACTTTCACATTCCACTCAAGATTATCTTTTTAATTAATATATGATAAGAACTTGTCGTATCGGCAATTAAATATCGAGCACTTTGATGAAATTAAAGCTTGTGTTTGTTCCATGATATTTTGTCGCATGACATGATAAACTTTAGTACTTTCGATACGTAAAAAAAGTTTTAGAATTTATGTAATGTCTATCGATCACACACTTCCATATACGGTGACCAAACGTTGCGAAATTATTATGCACAAATACACAATGACGTGTTCGAATCGCGCTCTTAAAAATAATTATGTCATCTTTTGAGCAATTTTTAGTTGTTGCGTAGTGTTTGCAGTTAAAAATAACAATTATGAGGTTTTAATTTATTTTTCTTTGTAGCAAAAATATGCTCATGCATTCGATTATGGCTCCACTTTTTGGTTCGTATATTGATTTATTCGTGGTCAGTATTTGAATATTAATTCTGACCATTTAGTATAAATGGTCCGAATTTATTTATGCTAACAATAAATGGTCAGTATGCATCGTTAATATTTTTGACAGCATAAACGGGCGACAATTTTTTGAATTATGGAGAGTTTGTCACAATATTTTGATGAAGTACACTTTATTGGGACTTTTTTAACTATGTTACAGACAAAGGGTTCAATTTCATTAATGTTCAAGTTCACTAATAATTATGATATATATCGTAGACCGTGTATATTTATTAGTCCATGTGTATTTGACCCACGGCCATAGCCAGATTTTTTTTATGGAAGAGGGGCCGAAACGTAACTTTGTATATCTAATTGTAAGCGATTCTATGTAATAAAAATATGATTTTTTTCATTCGAAGTATATATAAGCAAAGCCAGAGGCAGTAGGTAATAAGCATCATATTATAGAAATTAACTGTATACGCATATAAAGACCATATTCGCGAAAAAATCGCGAGCGTCATCGAACAGACACACAGATACACAGACACACACACAGAAATCCGCTATCATATATAGGGAATAGGGGATGATTAAATTTAAAAACGAAAAAAACCAACTTCCAAGATTTTTGAGTACACGTATCATTTTCATAAAACACTACCTCGACAAAAGTACACACTCCCCCTTAGACCGTCAAAAACCCGTTCGCATCCTCCGACACGACTCGGCAAGTCACCCTCAACCCCCAACCCGTCCACCGAAAGCGTCGTAAAAGCGGTCGTTTCGAACGGCGCCGGTCGAAAGTTTCGACAGCCCCCCGGACCGAAAATGGCGGGGCGGGGATGCGCCATCTTGCACCGCGGGCTTCTAAACGCGGCGCTGAGCGCACCCTGACGACGGACGCGTTATCGATACAACTTGCCCTTCAAAATTTGACCTTTCGCCCGAGCCGTGGTCGATATGGCGTCCCGTCGCCGCTGCGGCCGGTTCGCAGAAGGCTCGCAGGGGTGCCAACCGCGGCCGCTTTGGAGATGGTCGGGATTTAGATCGGTTCGGGCGGGATGGGGGGGGTCGTTGAGGACGGTCGTTAAAGTCGGGCGGTTAATGTTTGCTGTGGGTTTTCAAATTTGTTGTCTGATTGTGCGGGTGTGCGATAAGGGAAAAGTGGCGTAGGAAAGGATATGTTTTGCGATGGAACGTACGTGAATATGAAGATGATGAAATATGTATTTGATAGGGTTTTTACTGGGTTCATTCACTGAACGAAGCTTTTGTGATTTCATGATAATTTTCGAATTTTTTTCTATCGTGATTATATGAAAAAGTATATTTTGAAGAATTTGATCTCTCAAATTCTTTAACGATGAACCTAAATATTTATCGCTAAATACTCGAAGCTTCTATTACAAATATAAATTTTTATTTTTTTATAGTTATACTTAAATATACTTATATATACTTAAATATGTTACTATTTGCAATATTTCACCAAGTACAAACAACTGACAATGAGAGCAAAAAGTTCGCGCGCCTAATTGCGTTCCTAAATGAAGACGGTGGCAGGATATGGGCCAATATTTAAATATCTCTTACCAAATGGACTCAGGGAAAGGAGACTGGTAAAAATAATCGTTTCAATACATTAATTACTGGATGAAGACTTCTTTTAGAAGATTTTATATTTGAATTTACCTAACAAATTAATTGTACCGTAGCTAATAGAACTAGATTGTAAAAATCGAGACATTCATATTTGATAATCTTTCGAAAAGGATGTAATCGATAAACTACTAATTACAGGTTATCTATCGCCTCATTTCCGAAAGATTATCATTTTTAAAAACCTTAATTTTTAGGTTTTTTTGAGAGAAGGTCAACTACAGGCATGTGGTACATCATTATTTTAATTTTATCAAAAAATGAACTGGTGATAGTTTTATTGTCAGTTGACAATTCTAATTTTGTACTAAAAATAGTCTGTGTATATGCATTCAAATCTTTGACGCACAGTGGGATGTCATTTTAATATACATACATATTTGTGGTTTGAAATCGAAACGTAAGCTTATCATGGTAGTTTGCGGATCAAGAGGTTATTGAACTGTTGGTTCGATATTGGGCAAATTGAAAACAGTTCAAAATGTATACAAAGACACATTGTTCAATTAGCGTTCAAGGTTAATGTTGATTGAGAGCTTAATATTAAATGCCAAATCCCATACACGAAGTTTTACCGAAAAACCATTAATTTTGAGTAATTTTAGAAAATAAAGTTTCCCTTATTTAAATTTCCATTAAATTACGGATTTATAATTGGCGTCGATCACTTACTACACGGAAACTTTCTATCTCTTCCATAAAACCCTCGTTATAATGTAAATACATTATACGGCATGATGAGTGTCATTTAAATACTATTTTGGAAGCTTCATATTAAATGTGATATCTTGAAATTAGTTACATTTTTTATGTGAAGAAATAGTCTTAATTTATATATTTGTACCTCGTAAAACGTTTATTGTATGAAAGTACGTGTTTTTCAGTGTGTTTCGTATCTCAATAATTTTATTATGCAGTAAAATTTTATTTCCATAACTTGACGGCAGTATAAAAATTTCATGTAAGTGTTCGTCACAATCAAAATTATGTTATTTCTCGGTATTAATAAATAGAATTAGTTTTAATCGTTTTAGGATTTCGATGAACTACGGTTTGTAATGATTTTGAACATTGACATTGAGTTAAAACGTAATATCGAATCAATGCTAGATTTTAGGTTTCTGATAAAAAATCAACAAAATTATCGTGAAGATAATGTAGCCCTTCGATGCAACATTGTTATTTTTTAATTATATGAAAATCGTACTGTCGTTGAACTTAACAATTTAATAATTTATAATATAATAAGTCATAACAGTTTATGAAAAATATCTTTGATTCATACATTCGCAAGGATTTTTTTTTGCTAAATAAAACCCAATTGTCACACAGAAATGTTCATCATGTCAGAAGTAAGGCAAACGAAATTAAAAAAAAACTTATATGCATAGATATTACTGCAATTATGTTGTTACAACACATAATAGAAAAATAATATCAATGTGTAAAGCTGTGGCTATATGGGTAATTATATGGTGAACGCTGTTATGAAAATATTATACGAAACAATATTTTATATACAAATTTATAAATTGTATCTGATACAATTCAATAATTTTGCTTTATCGAACAAAAGTTATGTGACAAACGATGAAATCAGTAGATTATCACGAGTGCATACCATTGTCATGATGACATTGATTTTAGAAACTCAAACTTTTCAATGAAAATATTCAAATGTAAAAAACCTCATTTTCCAGTGACGTTACTGTATTTGCAGTACCGGCTGAGAGTTTTGCGAGGTTCCAAGAAAAATTACAAATGAGGCCCTCTCTTCCAAAAAAAGCTGTTCGTTATTTTTCCAAACAATAATTATCGTCATGGGTACTGTTAAATGCGTTTGCTTTATATGATCTTTATATTAATTTATTGTAATTTTTATGACAAGAAAAGTATACGTAACTCACTGGAAAGGCACTCCCTTACCGCCAAAAATGTAATTTCCAATCATCGATAAAACTAAATAGGAGATGTGATCAATTTAAAATCGAACAGCAGTTTTATTTCTAATTATAAGATGAATTGGTTATAATTCATAGTTTCATTTCGAAAACCGTTTTTGTTTTACAATTAGAACTTGTTACTCAATACTCGTTGAATTTTTTTGTTAAAAACAATATCGTGGCATTTCTATATCCCAAAGAGTTCAATTTGGAAAAATTTTAGAAAAAGTAAAATACATACCCGAAACTCTTTTCACTCAATATTTTTTTTGCAATTTTTACTTTAAAAAAAGTGCCAGAACTTACTTTAATATTTTATGTATTTTAATTTAGAGTAAATTTGTAAGCAGCTTTTTATATACTCCAAAGTGCATAAAAAAATATAATTATCATTTTATGAATATCAAATTTTGAAGTAAAAATTTAAGAATATTAGTTTTGAAATATAAAAAATTCTGAAAAAAGGCGCCGGAACTCTGTTCCACTACTTAGGCCCCGTACGCACTTGCGATTTGCAGTCGCACGATTTTTTGGTGACAATGGCGGATCGATGGATTCTGAGAATTTTCTGAGAATTTATCAATCCGCCCATTGTCACCAAATAATCGCGCGACTACAAATCGCAAGTGCGTTCCTGGCCTTACATGGAAAAAAGCCATGGAAATACGTCAGGACACTTTTCATGCTGTATACGTATTTAGATTTTCGGAGAATTAAAAAAAAAAATTATCGTAGATTTTGCAAGGCTTCTCACACATTTTCTAACACACACTTCAGACACATCCAAAAAAAATATAGTATTTTATGGAAAAGGCAAAAATTGTTTTATGCCCTAGGCGCTAAATACTCTCGCTACGTCACCGCATACACGCATCATTAGAAAATTGTTCAATGTAGATTTTGATCAGTAAATTGTATAAATTGCTCAATATTTCACATTATTAGCAATGGGATGCACCAAAGCTACCAACGTTCTTAAATACGTTCGACCGCTGTATTTGTCTTTTTTACCGGAAAATGTATGTGGTAAAATGAAAATTTTGTTTTTTAGGTTTCGGTGTCGAAAATTTAGTATTTTTGTGTCCTACATATTTGTTATATAGTAGGTATATAGGACACCCAAAAATATAGGACAATACTATAAAATATAGTACGGTTGGCAACCTTACCTAAAACCCAAAAAATTAGAGATGTGGAAACATGGGAATTTTGAACGAACGGGAAAAAACCGGGAACTTTGAGAAAAAAACTGGAAACTTTGGGAAAAATGAAGTTTTTACACATAAAACTATTTTTTTTTAAATTGAGAATGGCCAAAACAATAAAATATCATATTTTAGTACTTAGGTATATAGGTAACAATTAGAGAAAGGTCACATTAGTTTAAAAATAAGAGTTTCATCAAATTATATTTGGGTGTTAAATACCACTTTCATTCAAATTTTTTGTAGGTATAAAGTTTATTTAATAAATTGTA
>JAOXNN020000013.1:2817293-2837176 GCA_028571205.2 Hydropsyche betteni
AAGTACCTTATTAGAAAGATTTTTGGGTTCTGAAACTCAGAATAATAACGAATCGTTAAATTCTTTGATTTTCTTTTAATTTTGGACTTTTTCTCCGAAACACATTCATGCAGAAACGCAAACCATTGAAATTGCTATTTTTCTCGTTGTTACTATTTTTAATGAAGGTTTTATACCCATTTTAAAAATACTGAAAGTTATGGGAATCACGGAGGGGGGGCTTATGGGGTTCAGTAGCCCATGCGTTTGCTGTCAAACAGGACGGAACTCAGATCGAACGCTCTGAGAAAGAACTTCAGAGAACGAATATTTTTTTTTTACAAAATTATTTTGTATTCTTAACATACTAATAAATATTATGTAAAAAATTGGAGGTAAAAATGTTTGTAAATTTTTTTTTATTCCACGCGGAAAAACCCCTGAAATTTAAGCTTCTAGAGTAGAATACTCCCTTAAAATAATTCAAACACGGAGCAAAGATAAATACAGGTCTCTAGTGAAAAGAGTATAATGTAAATCAACAAACAAGAAAAAACCACAAGACAAAAAAAAGACAAGACAAGACAAGAAAAACAGACAAGAAAAAATTAATATACATAATATTATATAATTAGGAATCGACGATAAAATGAATAAATTTTGTAACTTCAGTAAATCGTTTCAAGCTCCGCTGTTTTACAATCCCTGGCTTTATTAAAAAAAAAAATACTTTTGCCAACCAAGGTGAACACTTCATTCAAAGTATTTACGGTTCTTAAAATTCAATTATTCTACATATATACATTTTTTACGATAAATTATTAGTTATTATTATTAATCATAAAAAATATAATCTTAAGACATGGTTTATTAATTACATTAATCAAAAACAAAAAAAAAAATGCGAAAAGTAGCTTTTGTACCGAAATCACTATAAATACTATGGTCACAGAGATAACACCCGAAATCACAATAGCGATAGCAAAAACGTTACCTGAAAGAAATAAAGAGATAGTGATCGTAAACTAAAGCCGTCAGCTACATGCAACGGTAAAAGTTTTACCGTAAAACTGTATTTAAATATGGCAAAAATTATTTAAATGGTCAGAATTTTAATCATATATTAATGGTCAGAATATTTTGGTCAGAATTTTAATCAAAAACGGTCTGAATAATATGATGAATTGTCAGAATAAAATAATGAATGGTCCGAATTTAATAAAGAATAGGTTAGGTTAGGTTAGGGTTCTTAATATTATCTTGACCATTTAATATAAATTCTGACAAACCCATTAAAATTCAGCCATTCAATATTTATTCTGACCAAAACATGATTAAAATTCTGACCAATGTCAAATAAATTCTAATAAATGAGATAAAAATTCTGACCAAAAACGTATTTAAATTCTGACCATTTAAATAGTAGCCTTTAAATATTGGTTCCGAGAAAAAGTGTACCTTATCGCGTTAAATTACTAATTTCTAGATTGATTCAAATAAAACGGGTTTTTTGAGATGCAGTATCAATCTTGAAGATTTTATCTACAATATTCACTCAACGCAATGTAATATATTTGCAGATAAACTAACAAAATCGGCAATATATTTCGTAATGTTTATTGGATAGCCCTCAGTCAAAGTGTATTATTGTACACTTTGACTGTAACATATAATATATAATACATGTATATTAAATTATTGTATAGTGATTATATAATAATAGATATTAAACCCAAGATATGGAGTTAGTGAAAAACCATTTCAGTTTTCTAGAACCTCGAAATATTATAAATTCATCAAAAAAAAAAGGAAAATTGTTTGAAACTCAGAAAAAAATATCCAGAGGTTTTTCTCAAACCAATTTGATATCCAGATCATCCAAATAATTACATTATTGAAAAATTATTTTGCTGAAAATATGACCATAAAACAATTTTCACAATTAGGTACTCATCACCAAATACGGTTGTTTAGAAAGTGAATTTTCGGATGTTTATGTTATTTTTTCTTTACCAAAAACAGTGGCTGGTGTTGAAAGGTCTTTCAGTAGTGGTGTAGTGGAGCCGCACTTTTTCTAAGCCGGAATGCGTTCCGTTACTTTTCTAAATATGCGAAATTTTTTTGTAAAAATATTAAAAAATAAACCAAAGAAAATATGTAAATTGATAGTTTTATGGTAATATAGTTTGATTGACTAAACCGTTTGGAAAAATTTTTCCCCTGCGATGCCTTTTTTGTCCGATTTTACAATATTGATATTATTGTTTTTTTGTAAAAATATTAAAAAGCTAAAGAAAAAAATCTCACAATCAGTAGCAATGAAAATTTATATATATTAGTCAATCAAACTATGTATATCACCATAAAACTATCAATTTTCTTTATTGCTACTGAGATTTCGTTCTTTACATGGTTTTTTAATATTTCTTTAAAATAACAATTGTATCAATAGTGTGAAATTAGACAAAAAAGGCGCTGCAGGCGAAAATTTTTTCCAAATGGTTTAGTCAATAAAACTGTACCACCATAAAACTATCAATTTACTTACTTTCTTTGGTTTATTTTTTGATATTTTCACAAAAAAATTTCGCGTATTTAGAAAAATGGCACTACACCACTAGGTGTAATGTTGCTCTTCGACGAGTATCTCCTAGAGCACTCGCAGTCCCCGACGAACCAGGCTGGGCGAGACTGGCTGGGCCTGCTCCTGCACCCTGACTCCAAGAACGACGGTACGTCTCTCAGAATCCGCAAATATTCACAAGCTTTTTACATTTATATGTACCCGAATTAACACGGTTACTTTCTAGAATTTTCACTTATTCCTAATTTTGTTTAAAGTTATCGATGGGTTATTTTCGACTATATTTTCAATTTCATGTAGTAATTCTGATGACAGTTTAATTTTTCTTTTCCCACCACGACTTTTTTTTTAAATAGATCAACATTTTTTTCATGTCTCTTAATTATTCCATACGCCGTATTTTTATTAATTTCAGCTGACTCCTTTACCGTTTTTCCATCTTTGAAACATCTTATTAAAATCATATTTTTATCCGAACTAACATTATTATATTTTTTTGGACGATTTCGAGCAACACGGCCAATTGCTATTTGATTCTGAAGTGTGTACAGTGCTCTTTGATTTTGAATATTCTGAAGAGTTCGAAAATTCAATAATTCGTCTTCGCTTACATGAACGCGTTGAAAATTCTTCGCATGACTCAGAATCCATGGGGTCCATTTTCATACTAATTAAATGAAAATTTTAATCACTACATGAATGTTAAATAAATACTGTAACGCGATGCTCTCCCGGCTGGCACCCCTGACTGACCACCCATATCGTGGGCTGTCACCCTGCCGCAGCCACCACCCCGCACCCCGTTATAATACCGTTATTTTAAGATTGTAAATAGAGATGTGCGAAAATGGGAATTTTGAACGAACGGGAAAAAACCGGGAACTTTGGGAAAAAACGGGAAACTTTGGGAAAATTGGGAAATGAATTTTTTTCACATAAAACTATTTTTTTTTAAATGAGAATGACCAAAACAATAAAATATCATATTTTAGTACTTAAATATATAGGTAACAATTAGAGAAAGGTCACATTAGTTTAAAAATAAGAGTTTTTATCAAATTATATTTGGGTGTTAAATACCACTTTCATTCAAATTTTTTGTAGGTATAAAGTTTATTTAATAAATTGTAAAATATAATTAAAAAATTTCTAAAAAAAAGTAAATTTTAGGTAAGTATTGTCATTACGTAAAAACGTATAGATTCATTCAATTGTTACATTATTTTAGTAATGTAAATGTACACATTTGAAAATCTCATTGATAGGTAAGTAGCAATTAAGCTGCAAGTACCTACAGCGTAACACCGGTTGCATTTTTTTTTCAATTTTCCCAATTTTCCCGCCACTCAAAATTCCCAGGGAAAAAACCCGGTTTATTCCCGTCGGCACATCTCTACAAAAAACCGACATCCGAACCGGCCCCGAGTGACAAACAAACACCAAAAAAAAAAATCAACAAACCGCTTCCAACCAAAAACCAACAAACCACCCCCTCCCACAATCCAAACACCCATCGCGAAACACCAACAAAATTCAAAAACCCATCATGGCCGCGAAAACCGTCCAGTGGACTCGAACGCCCTCCGAGGGGAGGGGGTACGCCAAGTTTGACATTTGCGCGGGGCGTTCGGAAATCGCGAAGCGCACGTCAGTAGGCGGCGCGCTCTCCGTGCGCCCAGTCGCGCGTGCTATGCCCCACTATCCGGACGCTGACGTCCCGTTCGACTGCGAACGCGCCCCGTGCGAGCCGCGGTCGACGATGGCGCGCAACAACGGCGTCGTCCAGCCCCTGCTGACAGGCGAGCTCCCCCTTCGCCCTTTGTTTTATTTTTTTCGGGTCGCGTTTCGTGTTTTTCGCGTCGCCTCCCCTCGTCTCACCTTGCCGTAACCCCCGCCGTCGCGCGTTCGCGAACGCGCCGCATTCGAATAATTGGCGCCATTTCGACATTCGCGCGTGCCATTTTTTTTTTTCGCGCGCGCGCGAATGTCAAAATCGAGAGTTTTCGCATGCGACGTCGTTGCACAATGTTGTTTCGTGTGTGCGGTCTCTCGCAACTTTTTCGGTCGATAACTTTGTTTTTGCTGAAGAATTTCGGCGAACTTGTCGCGTTGCGCCGAACTTCGAAACTGAAATTGAATATGTTCGTTTTTGTTTGTAGATCTTTATCAAATTACAATGGCCTATGCGTATTGGAAGTCTGGGAAAACTAACGACGTTGCCGTTTTCGATTTATTCTTCCGAACCAATCCCTTTCAAGGGGAGTTCACAATATTCGCCGGATTAGAAGAGTGCTTAAAATTTTTAGATAATTTTCATTACTCAGATAGTGGTATGATGTTTTGAATTTTTCAATTTTTTCGAATCTGATGGTTTTCGCTAAAATCATATTTTCTTCCAGATATAAAATATCTCATACAAACTCTCCCCGACACCACAGAACCAGAGTTTTTTATATATTTGAAACAGTTAACTTGTAAAGAAGTAACAGTGAGCGCCATCGAAGAAGGATCTGTTGTTTTTCCTAGGTATTTTTTTGTTTAATAATCGTACAGTGTATAATCGTTGTTATTTGAAAAAAAACTGTCCATTCCATTTCCAAGAGTCCCCCTACTTAGAGTCGAAGGACCCCTTATAATAACTCAGCTTCTCGAAACTACTCTGTTGACGCTAGTAAACTATGCCAGGTATGTTTGATTTGATTATTTTTGACAGTAACTGCAAGTTTTTTGAATATTTTCTATTTTTACTTATGTAGTTTAGTTGCCACGAACGCTGCAAGATATCGTATGGTTGCCGGTAAACATATATCCTTGTTGGAATTCGGTTTACGGCGAGCGCAAGGACCCGATGGCGGACTTTCGGCCTCAAAATATACATATATCGGTGAGTAAAAATGTTACTAATAATTAATGTTATCAATAAATTTCACATTGTACTTATATAAATTGCTTACTATGTATTTAATTAATTATTGCAATAACAATGATAAAAAAATTTGTACTGTTGTCAAAGAACCTTATATTCTCATTGATATGCAAATACGATAGGAATTCATGTTGTCGACTTATTTTTATAACATAAAAAAGATAGTTATGAAAAAATTCAAATAAATTCTTTTCATAACGACATTATTCATATGACAATTTTTTTATGGGATCAATCTTTCTATTGAATTTATGAATATGTATATTTTGATAGTAATATGATTTTTCAATTTATATCAAAATATTAACTTTTGAACATGTATGACGTAGGGTTTCCGGTTGATTTTACAATTGCACTTTGTAACGAATTAAAATCAAAACAAAAAACTATTAGACATCTAATGAATAAAATTATCAAAACTGGTTTTGACTAAAATAATGTGTATTTGTATGTATCATAACCATGTGATTCATACAACAAAACTTATCTTCCATATTATTCTACGATTTTGTTTTATAGAATACATTGAAAAAGTTTAAATCGAAACTAAATTATTTTGATGCGAAATATTCATGTATTATAATTACAATTTAAATTATTTCAAAAGCATATCCAATTATAATAACAATTTTTAAACCATTCTCAGTCATTATACAAATTTTATGTGAAGGAGTTTTAGTTTCTCATCGAGTAAAACTTTGTATTCTGATATCTTCGGCACGCTATAAAGTTTAGAAATGGGCTAGGTCCTACCTTTTATATTGATTTGCTTTACATTAGTTTCCTTTTAGTTGGGCCACCGTACCAGGCACCGTAACACTCCGATACGCCTATCAACGGCAAACAAAACTTTTTATGTTAAGCTTTTCTTTCTCAATTTCGTTTAGTAGTTCGTTCCGTTCGAAATACGCTAATAACAGTAGTCGACAGATATAAAAAATTCCAATTTCAAGTGAATTCACCGATTTGATTATATATCATTGAAACAACTTGTGAATCAGCACCGTTTTGATATACACGATTAAAGATTAATTTATCAAAATCGAATCCTAACTTATGTATGATGCAAGAATTGAAATTATGGTACTGTGAATTTTTAGCAATTTTGGATATGATGTATTTTGGAATATTTGATGATAATCCATTCTTATCATTTTATCAAAAATTTAGATAAGATAAACACGAAGCAACAATATAATTTGTAATATATCGAAAGCACTTCAGTAGTATTGTTTATATTTAACGGAGATGTGAGCAATATAAACATTATGTATTCTGTTATCAGATTATCTAATGGCGATACATGGATATGATACTAATCACGTATTTTAATATCTTGATTTTATTAAATATTTTCTTCCAAAAGGAAAATTATTTTCTTGACTCAAGTTTTGATTTTGTCAAATTCGTAAGGTTTTGTAATGGTTTTTTAACATTTAATATCTTTCTAATTTCAATTATGATTGAGAACTTTTTTTATATTTTCAATGCAAGACAATTTTTTCTTGTTTTAGGTGGTTTTGATGGCACCAGTAACGTTTTGGCTGGAAAACTATTCAATATACCAGTTAAAGGCACTCACGCTCATGCATACATCACATCATTTTCAAATCTGGATGATTTACACATGACCGTCATTCCGCATCGTGAAACGAAAATTCCATATAATTTATCAGACTTAGCGATCGCCTGGCGCAATAAAATATCACACTTAGTCGAAACATCACCGGAAGAAGCTAGCGATGGAGAACTGGCAGCTCTCATTTCATATGCCGTAGCATTCCCGAACGGATTCATCGCTCTTGTGGACACGTATGATGTGAAGAGGTATCCTATTAATGGCACCGCCCTGCAGCAATGCACTGTGCCCCATGATAATAACGATCACAAAACAAGGAGATCGTCTCTCTTCAAGTGTGACTGTCAGAAAATTAATTTTTATTCATATACGAATGAGTTGATGGATCGTACCCTGAGGTAAAGTGAGACAGGTCTAATGAAGAACGATTAAAACACCCAATATCTTAATTTTCCATTTTCTTCATTTGTGTTTGTCCATTGGGGGCTTAGAACCTTCTTTGTGTTATTTTTTTATACATAGCTTGTATTTTGTTGATCGAATCGAAAGAGACTGAAAGCTTTGGTTTTCATTAGAACTAAATGATATTTTTTTTTTTTTTATTTGATGATTTTCTTTTTTGATAAACGCCCAATAGGCAAGTCATTTGATTTATGTTAATGTAAATGCATGCCCATACTACGAGTCATTTAATTTAAATATTTTCGTCTTTACAGATCACCTGAAATGTTTGTGATATCAACTTGGTGTTTTTTTTTTTTTTGATACCCGCCTTAAACCACTATTTATTCATATATTGTATTTTATAATATGATAGTTTGTCAAATGGAGTAGTGTTTTAATTCTTATAAAAAATTGTATGGTGCATTGCATAGATGAAAATTTATATTGGGAACTGCTCACTTTTGCTTCAGTGTCGATTTTTTTTTCTTTGTAAAAGTTTCATAATACGGATTGTGTATCTTAAAAATTTTTTCACAGTTGCACTCTTTTGTGAATTACCTGGCTTTTTATGTATGTAACTGAGCTTATTAATTATAAAGTTACTTGTCTTACTACTCCATACGACAAGATATTTGATATGATGGCATGAAAAACATCATATTCAAGTGGTATAACGCATACAAAACATTCTACCATCTGTACATATTTCATATACTGTCAACATCGCCTGCCTGTAATAACAAAATAGCCTTCTTAATGCTCTATCATAAAGTGTTAAAATTTTTAGATAACCTTACAATTTATTGTATTTTCACAAAAAAAATAATATAGCATGTTTCAATCATTTTTATTGATTACCGCGTTATGTAATCAATTAGATATATTATAGGGAACTTTATATGAAACTGCACTGAAAATAATTGATATACATTACACAACACTAATTAGATATTTGACATCCAGTTAAAATATTACACTATACATTTTATTCCTAATATTAATATTGTATATGGTTTTGGTGATTTGGTTTGTTTCAGTGAAATTTGTTAACATTAACAATTTATTATTTTATATCCATTAGGAGTGGTCTTTTAAATTTTTGTGCGGTCGCTTTGGCATTGAACGACGTCGGATATAGAGCAGTCGGTATCAGAATCGACAGTGGAGATTTAGCCTATTTATCTGTTCTCGCTCGAAGCACCTTCGAGAAAGTGGCTGAGGCTATGAAGTTACCATGGTTTTCTGAATTAACAATCGTAGCGTCAAATGATATAAACGAAGAAACAATATTGAGCTTGAATGAACAAGGACATAAGATTGATTGTTTCGGTATCGGTACACATTTAGGTGACTTTTCAACTTCTTTGTTCTGATTTATTTAATTGCACAAATGGCTGATTGTATGTGTTTTTTCAGTCACTTGCCAAAGACAACCGGCTTTAGGTTGTGTTTATAAACTGGTTGAGATCAACGGTCAACCTCGCATCAAGTTAAGTCAAGATGTTGGAAAAGTGACTATGCCAGGACACAAAGAGGTGAATTTTAACTATTTTCGATAGTTCGTTTTTGAAAAGTTAAATTATAAGTAGTAGTTTAATCAACAAACTTATTTTGAATAAGGCTTATAGATTATACGGAGCTGATGGGCACGCACTTATCGATCTTCTTCAACGATCGTCCGAAGCTCCGCCTGAAGTTGGACAAAAAGTTCTGTGCCGTCATCCTTTCCAGGAATCTAAACGAGCTTATGTCATTCCGACTAGAGTGGAAAAACTTTTCAAGGTACTTTTCACTGTGGCTTTAAATGAAAAAAAGTAAAATTCAAAACTAAATTTGTAATTGTATTTTTCAGTTGTGTTGGCAGAATGGCATAGTTTGCATCAAATCTTCACCTTTATCACATGTCAGAGAAAGAGTACAAAATTCGTTACGCACACTGAGACAAGATATAAAACGAAATTTGAATCCAACTCCATATAAGGTTGGTTTCAGTTTTTTTTCAGTAATATTTAATTCTTCCAGGCTTAAGACTTTGTGCACAATTTTGTTATTGCTAAGTTTTTTTTGCAGGTGGCGGTCAGTGATGACTTGTATAACTTCATCCATGATCTTTGGTTACAAAATGCACCTATTGGAGAATTATCGTGAATTGGGGATGATCGTCTTATAAAATTAATTGCTTAAATCATTAGCAAACAAGTCTTATTATTTTAGCACTCACATTATTATACTTGGAGGCATTGTATTTACATCGGAATATATGAAGGGGCAGAAATTTTGTAAATAAAAAAACCAATGATTTGTTTAGTATTTTTTTATTGGATAATTAAAAGGTGTTAATTTTTTTACTTATGTAGATTATATTCACAAATTTTTGTGTATTTTAAAGAAATACATGTTATTAGCTATTTTTTTATTTTATGGAAGATAAACTATTTTTGTTGGACTTTTGATATGTTTGTTATGTTCACTAGCAACTTTGTGCTAGCTAAAATCATTGCTGTTAGGTAATAGATTGTATATAATTTATCAACGTGTAGTCTATATTTTGAATGTTAAATTTTAACAAAAAAATAATTTAAATGTTTTGTTTTTTATAATTATTTGTAAACAACATACAACCTGCTGTTTGGTAGCTTTTAATCATTAGTATGTTGTTTTTATATATCACGTATACATAGAGACACAAATCTCAATTAGGTTGCTTTAAATTTTAACTTACAGTGGCTGTTAAAAGTTACGCTAAATTTAGGTAAATAAGTATGAAGGGATCATTGAATGAGAATCAAATTTTTTAGTCAAACTAAATTTATATCACAAATGTGTAATTGTTTCAATATGTACAATATATTTAATATAAAATGAAAAACAAAAAGGAGTAAATAAAACCTTTCGTTTTATTTGAGTTTTTAATTGAATTTGTACTTTTTTCTGTTTTATTTTACTGTTATTTTTTTGTTATTATGCAGCACATAAAAATTTATAGTAAGTTAATATTGTATATTATATAAAAAACTGTTTTAAAAAAAATCTGCACTTTGCATTTATTCAGAATTTAATAAAAAATATATAATGTGCCTTAAAATTGAATTTTAAAATTAAAGGACCATCTAATTTAAGTTTGAAATGCTTTATACATATACCATTTACAAGGTTAGTGATAAAAATTTACTTGATTAGCAAAAAAGGTAAATTTTACTAGTTTTAAACACGGATATAATTTTTTTCTTTAAAATTGTAATTTGAAGTAATAATAAATTTTTACTAAAAATTATTATTTGTACGAGATTGTTGATGATTAAAATTACTAGAAATTTTTTTTCACATTAAAAGTTAGATTCTTTAAAAGTAAAGTGATTTCACAGTTTTCACAGTTACTTTGTAAACTGAAATGACTGCAATATTGGAATTTCGAATCCCAAATTATGTAACAGTATATTAATAATCGTATAAATTACAATAAGAGTTGATTTAATTTTAAACATTTCATTTTTCTGTTAACAAACAATATAATTACCCGTTAGATGCTTTTTGTATTTTTTATTGTCTTTCATTTATATTTGATGAAAAAATATAGAGTAAAATTTTATTAAAAATTTCATGGATGTTTCAGTTTTACAATAAAATATTTTTTTCCAAATTAATATGTATGCTTTTGATCTAGTTTTGAATTAATTCTTTATATTATATACATCGTTTTTATTTCCTTATTTTAATATAAATTATTTATATCCCAAGTTCATTTGGGAAGACGATAACTATTTACATATCCTATTTATTACTCCAGAGTTTTATATAACTAATATGATCTGTGATGTGCACAATATCTACACCAATGTTCATTGCCCACTAGTTTCAATGGTAAATTATTATTTTATTTAATTGAGTGATGCTGAGCATGTTTATAGATTTTGGAAATATTTCAAGAGCTTGGCAGTAAGTAATTCTAAGTGTCAAAATTATAAAATTGAATTTCTTTTATTTACTACAGAAATTGATAAATAATTCCACATTCTCTCAAAAGATGACAGTACCATATTACCAGTACCAGTTACTCCTAGTTTTATTTGCATCTAAATGCATGTAAATTGTTTTTTGAAAACTATTTTAATATCTCCAAAAGTGATAAATCTCGTTTAACACTATTTACTGCCGAGTCCCTCATTTAAGAAAATAGAAAAAAAGATTACTGAATGTTTAAAATTATATTACATATGACGCTACAATACCTAGCGTAAAACACAATTCATAGAAAATTTCAAATTAGGATGATCAAAATAAATTATAAAGCATTAATTGAATTGTGTAGTTCTAAAAAGTGTTATGTGTGCTATTGTCAGTGTATGCTGGTGTCATTTACTCAATTGAAAATATGGTTTTCATAAATTATATTTGTTTCACGGCTTAAATTGAATTTTGAACTAATAATGATGATAATAATAAAATTTCAAATTATATTTGGTCAATAAAATGCGCGTTTAGACATTACTCGTCGTTGGCAGGGAGCGTGGGAAAACCGTTGAGGTGCTAACGGTAAAATATATGATTTGTCATTTACGCTTTTATGTCAAAGAACTTTACGGTACATATTAACAAACATGAAAATAAATACTAAAAGCTTATTGTAACACGCAAATTTACACCGTAACCACACGTTGAAAAGGCATTTAATCTCGTCATCAATAAACAAATTGGCAACTGCAAAACGGCAACCCGCTGAAGTCGAAAACATTGACCGTTTGACGTAGCGAAAGTTGTGAGATGCTTTTTGAACTTCGTAATTATTATTGAAAATGTATGGCGCCGGCGGAGTGTCTGAAGAGTGGCGTCGACTTCGTGTTCTTCGACTTTTGCAGGTGATTTCTTTGTATTTTACTAATCAAAAGTGCGATGTAACTTTTTAAACTTTGCTTCGTTTTGTCGAGTGTCAAATTCGATCCGAAATGAAGGAACTGCGCTCAAGTTTTTGAGAAGAGCTTCCTTCTTGATTTTGATATTAAATGTTGATTTTCCTTCACTTTAGGTGCGTAAGTTGTTTACTGATAAGTTTGCATTTTAACATTAAAGAAAATGCATTGTAAGTGCTTCAATTGAGATTATAAATGTATTTCTCACGTAATTCAAGCATTAAGTTTTTTTTGAAGATTTTCGAAAGTTATATTTGCCAATTTTTGACCGTATCTTATCGAATTTCGGGTTTATGTGTATGGTATCACTTTTTGCCGTTTGAACTGTTGGCTTGTGCAAATTTAAACGATCTAAGGAAAAATGATTTGTAAAAATCGTTAGGCATAACGTCCCTACAGCACTTAACATAAAAAACTCGTTAAAAAACCTAATTTATGGATTCATAATGTATAAATTACACGTGAAATATGTTAAGAATCTTTATTTAAGTAACTATAATGTGTTTTTATTCGATGAAGTACGAATTTGTTTATAAAAAATTTACACACTTAAAATGCTAGATTACCTAAAACTTTGTTTCACCAAAATGAAAGAACTGCTCTTAAGTTTTTAGGGGGGACTTTCTTTTTGTTCTTGATACTGAATGTTTTCAAAATTTTTTTTTTTTTTGCTACACAACCTGATTTATTATTGAAAAGTAAACTGACTATTCTCGCTGTACATTTAATCGAAATATTATTTCATTGAAGATTTTATATTGAAAATGTTGGCTTCATTTCAAAATTTTTACTTAGGTACGCGAACAATCGAAAGTTATCGCTAAAAAAATCAGAGATAGAGTTCACGAGGAAAAATACAAACAGATATCCCAAGATTTAACAAAAAGACAGAATCAAATCCAAAATGAAAAACAAGCCTTGCAAGATTTGTACGAACATCGTATGTCATCGATCGGCGAAGGTCACAATTCAGCTGCTGCTGAAAAATTCTCAGAAAATGGTAATTATTGTATTCCAATTTTTTAAATATTCATTATGAGTTTAGTTAGTTTTATTATATACGTATAATTTATTCATAGAAATAATAAAAGAGCGTAATTTGAAGAAAAAACATTATGCAACCAAAGCGTTGAAAAGAAGTAAAGAGGCTTTAGCAACAATTCATGACAAAGAAGCCACTAAAAATGTTACATCAAAAAATAGAAGATCACAAATCGAAACCGCTGGGTATGTATATATTTTATTTTCATAATATTAAATTATATTTTATTCAAATAAATATATCTTTAAATTGGTGTGTAACAGATAAAAAAAAAATGTAATTTTCTCAATTTGTTTGTAGTAAAAATATCAGTTCTCCAAATGAAATTGATCAGTATTATGAAGAAGAAGATGCGCTTAAGAATTACTGTGGTAATTTCTCAAATGATAAAAGTGATTTAATAACTGATGAACCATATATCAAATCACATGGCAATAAAGAATTTCGCGACTATATGAGTATCAGTCCTTTTCCCGTCAAAGAAAATAGTAAGAAAATGCAAACCCAAAAATCAAAACTTGTTGATTCACCAACTGTACTGGATAATCAATTTACTATAGCAGATATCGAAAAAGCATTATGTGACTGTGAACCTCACCTCAAGAATGTGGTATCAAATGTTCATAATTTACTTAAGAATAATGGTTGTAGTAAATGTGACTCGACTAAAATTCAAGCAAATGATGATAATTATACTACACGTTCTGATTTTTTCGAGATCGCTTCAAAAACATCGCCAAAAAGTGAAATGAGAAAAATTGAATTTGTTCCAATCACTATGATTTCTGATTATTTGAAAAATCGTGAAGAAAACAAAAATCCTCAGATTGTTATCGAAGAAAAAAGTAATAAAATAACAAATACCTTGCCACTCCAAAAATATTCTGAATTAGAAATGGGTGATGTCCATAAAGCAGGTCCATCTAAATTGGCAGATGACATTCCAAATTTAAAGAAAATGGACTTTTCGAATTTAACATCTCCACGAAAAATAGTTAAGGAAATTCCTAAAACAAATAGTATTACGTCACATAAAAAAATATTCAGTAGTGGTATCGATAAAATGCCCTTGAAAAATGTATATCGAAGTAAAAGATGTCATACAAAATCCCCTAGCAAAACTGTTTCTAGTATTTCTAATCGAAAGTATCATTCTCCATTTCTTAATAAAAGAATAGTAAAATGCTATGATTACAATAATAAATTTTGTAAAAACACTCATATAAAAGATGACGATCTAGTTGAAAGACTTTCACAAAAAAAAGTGAACGCATTTCAAAGCGCTTTTGAAGAAACTGAAGAAAATGAGGCTATTGAAAAATCTTTAGAAGCTACAAAAGCACGGCTCAATGATCTAAGTAGAATGAGGGGCGAGAAGGCTTTAGAAAAAATGAAAATTGAAAATGATTATAAAAATTTACTTGAAGAACTTGAATTTCTGACAAAAAGGGAAAGATTGATTAGAAAGAGAATTCCCGTAAGCTTCCGTTCTCTGTATTTAATATTTTATTCTTTCATATTTTAATTTTTAAATTAAAATAAAATTTATTTAATTTCAGGATGAAGTGTTAAGGCAAAAAGTAAGAAATCAAGATGAAAATGACAACAATCAAAGACATGCAAATGCATTTGTAGCAAATATATTAAATGATCGGAGTGAATTTGATATGAATACTAAATTTTCTAGTTCAAAGTCCAAGTTAAAAAGGTAGATGTTCATATGATCATTAATGTCATATCTAGTTAATTGAGTTATAATCGAGTTTATGATTTCAGTAACAGTTCCACAAATGTAGCTAACTGGGATGTATGTAATGAATCGACTTTATCAAGTTCACAAGAAAAGCATACGATTGATAGTGAAAGTAGTATTCATTCAATAATATTACGAAAAACTAGGCAAGTCAATACTGTAATTAATCATAAACAAAATATTAAAGATTCAGAACCTGCAAAATCTTACAAATCAAAAAACAAGGAGAAAAAGTCGTCAAAGAAAAAAAAATCCACTGATTATTCAAATGAAAATGTTATTCATAAAAACTTTCCCGTATTGTCTTCTAAAATTCCCGAAATATGGTCTAATAATGCGATTATTGAAAATTCCAACTCTACAACAAATTCTAATAAATCTAATCATATTTCGGCTACTTCAAGCACTGTAATGTTTGAAGGCTTAGAAATTAAAATTCAATTGAAGAAATCTGGAAAAGATTTTGCTAAAAGAGAGACATTTAAAACAAGAAATAAACAAGTACAAACAGTAACATCTGAATTTGAATCATCTAGTGAAATATCTATCAAAGCATCGAGAATGGAAACATCAAAAAAAGAAATTGTTTTGAAAAATAATGGCACACAAAAATTTGATTCTACAGATTCTACTACATATATGAGTCCACCTGAAAAAATGACTACTTACATCGAGAATTATTTAAAGAAAAATCATAAAACGTCGGATAATAAAAAACCAAAAAATACAATAAGTAACGATAAAGTTGACAAGTCAGTGAATACTGATCACAGTACAAATAAAACAACTGATAATATTTTAGAAGACAATAATCCTCATTCAAATACACCAGAATTTCAAGAAGGGAAAATAATTTCGCAACCAGTTGATTCTACTCTTTATTGTAACAAATCAGTAAATATGGATCACAATAGAAATGAAAAAACCGATGTTATATTAAAAGACAATAATCCCCATTTAAATAAACCAGAATTTCAAGAAGGGAAAACAATTTCAAAAGCAGTTGATTCTACACTTCATCGTAATAAATCAGTGAATACTGATAACAGTAGAAATAAAATGACCGATAATATTTTAAAAGACCATAATCCCCATTTAAACACACCAAATTTTCAAGAAGGGAAAATAATTTCAAAACCAGTTGACTCTGTACTTTATCATGACAAATCAGCTCAAGTAGATTTTGCTTCATCGGACGATTCTAATAAGTCTTCAAAAATATATGATAGACAATATCGTCCTAAAATTGAAATGCAAAAATTAGAAGGATATATAAAAAAATTATTGGGGATGTCAGAAATTGAGATAAATCGACTCAATGCAAATATTAGTGACGTTGCTACACCTAGTAGCTCAGTGATAAATATTTCTTCAAATTTAAAATCTTCGGAAAGTTTCGATAACAAACTTGATAAAGTACAAATGTACATAAAAGATAGTTATGAATTAATAGATCAATTTAAGAAAACAAATATTTTACCAAATGAAAACAAATATAAAATAAGGGATCAAAAAGAAACTAAGAAGAAACAACCAAAACAATTTTCAACAGAAAAAACAAATTCTTCAAATAGATGCATTGAAAATGATCAAAATTCAAAAGGAAAACAAATCGAAATCAATGATCGATTTGAAGTAAGTGACATTCAGTATCCAATCGAAAATATAAATAAAGCAGGACCTTCTTCGTTATCTTGCGATTTTGTTCCTTTAAATGTAAATGAAATGAAAAACGTCAATCCTGATTCAAATACTGACAGTAGTATTGATTTACAAATACCTTCAGGAATTAAAACTGTGATTGATTCCATGGAAATAAATATCAACAAAATTGGTGATACTGAGCAACCGTTATTCGATAATAATCAAAATAAATTACATTCCAAAGAAGCTAAGTCATGTACTTCTGTAGAAGATGTAAAAAGTGACAAAAAGTTAGACGAACTTAATGCAGAATATGTAAAACGTATAGAAAATTTATCCCAACAATTAGTTCAGGTGAGATGTGAAAAAAAATTAACATCTCCTACCTCAGATAATGTAGAAGAAATCATATCGAAAAATAAAGAAGTTCTAAAAGATACTGAATTCATACCAATTTTAAGCGATATACCGAATCCAAGTTTTCAAAATAATCTTCAAATTGATGTATCTCAGGAAAAAATCATAGATTTTAATGAGAAAAATCGTTTTCCAACCCAAAGTAAGGAAGTATTATCCAACTATCCTCATGATTTGTCTACTATAATTGAGGTGGATACACCAGTTACTAACAAAAATTTGAGTGTATTATCGAAAAACATCGATATTGATTTTGATGCAGCAAAAGAATTATTCATTGATTTTTCCGGTGATAAAACTGATATTGTTGCACCAAAAGAACCACATATCAATATTTCTAATGATAAAACTGATAACGAAGAATCTAGTATATTTGCATCTAATTCTGATCATAGGTTGCAAATTCCATTATTAGAAGATAGTGCAGTTAATGTGAAATTAGAATCTTTTCGAAATATGCAATCTGGTAGAAAAAATGAAAAAATTTCACCATCAAATGAATCCAATTATAGTTATAGCTCAGAAGAATCAATTTCTAGTACATCAGAAATAATAGCATCAAACAAGGCTTTGTTATTAAAAAGGATTCACGCTGCTAGACAAAGACGAATCGATAAATCATCTAAAATCTGTGAAATTTCTGGTGTTTGTGAAATGGATAGTTCATCCGGATCTTTAACACCCGAGATGGAGAATCTTATTAAAAGTTTTGGTCCAGAAGGTATGGCTATTTGGAAAAGAACTCAAGAATCTCAAGCTTTACCATCGAGTACATCGTCTTCAATGACACAACTTAATTTGTCAAAAAATGACATAATTGATAAATTTATTGACGTGACTGTTACCAGTGTAGGTTTGAGTACTTTGTATGACGATCTTGATTTATCTGATTACCATAAAAAACAATCAAGCATTCGTACAAATGCGTCGTTGAATGAAAAATTAGATTTTTTATGTAAAAACACAGATAAAAAAAATGATCTGAAAAAAGGGGACGCAGAATATGAAATTCTAACTATTTCTAATTTTACAAAAGACAAAAGCATAGTAAAAGATTCAACCGACTATTCGGCCGCTGCTGAAACAGCGGACTTTCAAAGTGAAGATAAAACACAACATCGTACGTCGACTCCTGTGCAGCAATCTAAATTGTCATCTTCCAGCAAGACAGTAAAATTTTCGGTTGATAGTGATTTATCGTCGGTCAAAAACTTTTCTAATTCTACGTCGTCTGATGATCGTTTATCTGTTCCGAATGTTAGCCTTAGAATTGGAAAGTTATTTGACTCTAGTTCTAGTGTACAAAATGATAAATAACAATTCTTATAATATGTTGTTATGTTTTTGAATTATTTCTAAATTCGTATTTTATTCTAATTTAGTATTGCTTGTAAATATTAATACTGTTACTAATAAAATTATGTTTAAATAGAAAAATATTGAAACATTTTTAATTCCCTTTTTTGATATTAATTATTGTTTTTTTTATGTATTTAGGAACTAGTAAAGGTAATGATATGCAGAATAATTTATTAAGTTGACAAAGCTGCTTTGAAATTTTATAATGTTATTTTCACTTTTCTTTTGAAATAACTGAACATAGAGGACTGGGCAAATCAATGGTTTCGGAGTGACGTTACAATGCTTGAGACCAATATCTTTGTTTAAATAACTGTTTACTTTCACTATTTTTATTGTAACAAAGCATTGTCAAATTTAATTTGATCCTCATTAGAATTATGAAAGTCAACAAAACTAAAAACAGCTTTAGTTATTTTATGAGCTTCGAACCGTAATTTTTTTCATTCCAGTTTTCGGTTACGGTTCAATGACAAAATATATTTAGGTTTGGTTCTGAGTTTTCAAAAAAAAAAAACCAAATCCCAAATAAAGTTTACAAAAAAACGACAACACTTCAAAAATATTCGGATATTTGAATATTCGAATTTTTTTCTGAACGAAATAAATCGATATTTTTCCAGTCCAATTCCGGTTTTCGGTTACGGTTCAGTTCCGGTTCGAAGCTAAAGGTCTTATATTAATTTTACTCTTGAAAACTGGACTAGGTCTTATTTTCGGGGTAGGTCTTATATTAAAACCATCTTTCAAATTACTTTTTTTATATAATCAAAAAAAGTATGCAATGAAAAATATAATGATAAAGTACATACAATATATCAAAAAAATAGTAAAAAAAAGTCAAATATAACCAGATAAAAAAATAAATTAAAAATAATTGTCATATTATTATTGTTTTTTAATTATTAATATTCGTTATGACTTATGATAGAGAAGCATCAAATAAGTTAAGTTCACACGTTGTTCTTGGACAGCTACTCTGTCTAAATGAATCACCTTCTTACCTCTAGGTTAAGTAAGGTTAGGTTAGTTCAGTTCTCAAAATTCGAGCAAAAGCCAAACATGGCTCATTTGATGTTAAATTTGAAATAAAGTTAAATCAAATTTTAATTAATGCTAAATTTAAATAAAGACCGGAGAATCGCCTCTCGAGTAGGGTTGCCAGATGATAGTTTGATAAAGGAGGGCAGATGGGTCTAAAAAGGAGGATTTTCAGTAAAAAAAGGAGGACATTCAGAAATTAAACGAA
>JAOXNN020000013.1:2837276-2879153 GCA_028571205.2 Hydropsyche betteni
GATTTGGATTTTCTCGAATGAATTATGTAATGCGTCATATGATTCGAAATTAAAGTTGATTTTTTTCGCAATTGCATGGAATTTTCATTTACTATCAAGCGATTCTCAAAGTTTCTTATAGATTTTTATTGATTTTTTTTTTAATTTCTATTTTTTCGAAATATGAATTAAAATATAGATTTCTTTTTAAATTACTTTTCAATAAATGATATTTGAATAATAAATGTTATCAAAACGTGTTTTTTCGATTTTTTCAATAGATTTCAATATTTATTTCTACAACTCAATA
Organism: Hydropsyche betteni; assembly: GCA_028571205.2. NCBI lineage: Eukaryota > Metazoa > Arthropoda > Insecta > Trichoptera > Hydropsychidae > Hydropsyche > Hydropsyche betteni. The sequence continues at coordinate 2,837,566 of JAOXNN020000013.1, forward strand.
TTAGTGGGTGTGATTGGGCAGGTCAGGGGGGAACGTGGGCCCGCAGGGCCTACAAAACGAGGCCCGAAGGGCCGAGATCTGTGAGCCCAAAGGGCCCACCATACGAGGCCCGAAGGGCCGAGTCATGCGAGGCCGAGCAGAGCGTGTTCGAAAAGGCGAAGCCTTTTCGGATACGCTCGTTATACCTAAAATCACTGACACGATATATGGACCAATCATACTTGAAACCACGTTATTCCACTGAGATCGCGCCAAAATGCAACAATAAAGTTGGATCATCCATAGAAATAGAAAAGATATTATAGGAAAAAAATTATAGAGGAGACAAAAAAATGAAAAAAAATTTCAGATACCATATTATTCGCGGCATACATTAATCTAATCAATAATTCAAAAATTAAATGATTTTTTTCCTTTATTTATATTTAAGATATATAGTGAAATATTATACGAGGAGAACATTTTATCTGTCAGATTTTCGAAATTCATTTATGATATTATACTGTATGTATAATAATAGATAAATTTTACATATATTATATTAACTATTCTTTCGAATATTTTTTTCAAACTGTTATTGGACTTGAATGTAATTATTACGACCTTTTACATCTATCCCATCGACATACAATAAGGCAATCAAAAAATGAAATACATCTAGAAATAAATCTTTATTTTTCGTATAAAAAAACGACAATTCAACAACAAAATATTACAACAGTTCATGGAACTTTACACATTCATTATTTTTTTATGGTCAAGGATGAACTTGAGCATTCTCAATTCAAAACGGACGGATTCTAACAGGTACACGGTTCAATAAATAAATTAATAAAACTAATTAAAACTATTTATCTTCCCCATCCTCCTCCATGTCCCCATCCTCCGCCTCCTCCATGTCCCCATCCCCCACCTCCTCCATGTCCCCATCCCCCACCTCCTCCATGTCCCCATCCCCCACCTCCTCCGTGTCCCCACCCTCCACCTCCTCCGTGTCCCCATCCTCCTCCTCCTCCATGACCCCATCCTCCTCCTCCTCCATGTCCCCATCCTCCACCGTGTCCGTGTCCATGTCCATGTCCGTGGCCTCCAACCACTATGACATGGATATGACCACCACCACCGTGATGTCCATGTCCATGTCCATGACCCCATCCTCCCCATCCAGATTCAGCTGGTTCCAAATCATCTTTATCTTTAGCGGCTGAAAAATTTTTATGAAATTACATGAATATTTTTAAATTTGCATTTCCGATTTATTTAAGTTAATCCTTATATTATTGTTTAATAATTTATATATATACAGTAGAAATCTTTTGACATGAAAACGCTTTACGTGAAAAATCGGTTAGTAAAAATAATACTGAGCTTCTGACGAAATATTATGTACGTGTATACACTGTGACGGTAAACATGAAATTCGTTTAATACAAAAAAATATGTCGGTCCCTTCAGTTTATTGTTAAACGTTTTCTACTATGTAAGATTCGTTTTTGTTATGTTTCATGTGTTTTAAAAAAAATTAAAATAATCAATTGACTTTTAATAATATATTCGAGGTAGTTCCTGAATATGAATTTTTGATTAGAATAAAATGTATTATTTGCTATTTATCTATTTTCTTCCCCTTGCGACCTTTTTTTAATTTTTTCTATACATTTTTTAAAGAAGCTTTTTCAGCACTAAATTGTAAATTTCCATTATAAAATTTCGTATTCAAAATTTTATTTTGACTAAAACACTGCCTTTATCAAAAATTTTAAAGATAATTCAATTAAATAAAATTAATAATCATAAAAAAATAAATACCATCAACAACTGAAGCTTCAACTGGCGCTTCCACAATAGCCGTCTTTTTTTCAGGAATAGTTGCACATTTTGACAAATGCACACAAACCAACGCAAAAATCACTAATAATCCAAGAGTCTGAAAATATTGGAAAAAAAATAATTAAAAAAAAATTGAATAAAATAAAAACTTCACATAAAAATCGATAGAAAACGCGCGCGTAAAACCGAGCACCGCGCACACAAAACGACCCAGATATTATTAATTTTTACCTTCATCTCGGATATTATGGTTCCCAAATGGCGACCAAAAGTCGACTGTCGTTTAGTCGGCACACGTTGTCTTTTTATATTGAACGCATGTTGTTGTTTACACGTGGACTTCCCCGCCCGAATGCAATATCGGTTGCTGAATCACACGCAAGGTTAAGATCAACGTACATTTTTCACCAATTCGGTTTATTTTTTTTTTCATTTTTTCATCTCTCGGCCATTTGTGCCAATCGACAGCAGTCATTTCTAATTATACGTCCGTGTTTGCGACGTCTCTTAACCTCACGTTTTGCGCAAATGTCAACGGCGGCGATTAAGCTCTCGAGGATTACTCGCGATGTGGGAATTGTGAAAATTGGCGAATTCGGTGTTCGGATTGGTGTTTTTCTGATTAAATTATATAATTTTTATTATCTTTGAGATGTTTGATGTCAATATTTTAAATGGAAAGTTAATTGATTGGCGTAAGAAAAGGTCATGGGATGTGTCGTACAATTGTGAAAATTTAATTTTCGGAATGTAAACATGAAATTGGATTCTTGTTTTAAAAATTAAATCCTTGTAAATAGGTTGTATATTATTATTTCGATAATGTTTCCATTTTAAGGAAGAGTCGTGGAACTCAGTTTTCAGATCGCTTTTGAATTCGTCACCACATCTTATTGATTTTATCGCTTACTTAAAATTTTTGGAATGACCAAAAACTAAAGAAGATTACAATCGGACAAATAAAAAAGATCACCTTATTTGGTTAAAAAACTTTCTCAGGTTAATCCATTTGTAAAAACATAATTCAAATATATTCTACATGATTCTAGAAATATTTAAACAATTGCTGTACTGTTTTTTTTTCTATTCAATAAATTTATGATTTACTCATTCGTAATAAAAACATTTATCTTACTGAGAATTAAACGGTCGTTTGTAATGTTATTTTTTTTATTAAATTATGAATATTTTATGTGGTTATATTTTCAATATATATAATTTTCACGAAAAAAAAAATTCAAATGAAAATGCACTAATTTTTTAGTACTTACAACGAATAAACGATGAATAGACATTGTTAAAGAATGCTTTAAAAATGAATAGTTAAGTTGAGCATATAAAACTCCATAATATATTATGGTTGGTAAACTTAAATCGAAATATAAATAAGTCTACTTTTTAATTATTTTATAAAATCCCTTCAAAATATTTAGAAAATATAAAGATTTCATAGAAAATGGTACATATTTAAAAATTTCACATATCCATTTATCCGATGCATTAAAAATGCAATGTTCAACATCATTAAATGTTATAACGATTTCCTCGCATCGCTTTCGTTTTTGAGACCTTCACCATATAAAAACACACACGTCTGATAAAATGGAAGAAATGGGACCAAGGGCGACCTGCCAACCTTTACCAATGTTAAATCTCACGTACATACGTCTCGATAATTACAAATTTTGTAAAAGAGGTTCGCTTTCGAGCTTTAGAAAGGCAGCTGTCGATGTTAAAAAAGAACTAATCGACAATAGAGACGGCAATCTTGAACTAATTTCTTGTTATTTGATTCGCATGTAATCGGATCATGTGCGAAAAAGGTTTTTTCTCCGGTTATGGTGTTGAGTGATGTCATTTAAAATTTTGGTTGTTAAATGGGATGTAGTGGTGATGAAATGTTAAGCAATCTTGCTGAATGTACTTTTTTGCAAAGCTTAGGTATTAAAAAAAATATATAACGTTAAAGTACCTCATTATTGTATTCAGTTTTATGTGACTTTCGAGACCCCCATATAAAGTATTAACTAATTGAATAGTTTTATCGCTTATTTCAAGGAAAGAATGCGCGATAAATATTATATTATATTATATTACGTATAGTTGCTAACAATCCATGCAACATATGTAAAAACTATAAATACATATGATTTATCAAAAAAAAAGAATGTTTCTTACGACACTCACACGAAATTATTATATAATATAATCGAGACGTATACAAGTTTTCAATCGGTAACATGAAAAGATTCAAATCCTGTTTGTTAATTAGGAAATAAAGTGAACTTCTTTCGAAAGCTATACAAACAATTAAACATTTCGAAAATCACTTTTGTTAATTGAAAACTAAAATAATCAAGTAGGAAATCATTCTGAAATCGAATCACGTCCAACATTTTATTTGCACAAATCCATTCGAGATGCATTCTTTTTTATATATTTTTTTTCCTTTTTCAACATATTCCTTTCGATTTTTTCCGAATCCAAGTGGATCTCATGAAAGACAAATTGACGTCATTTCGTTATACAAGAGATAACCAATCTTTCACACCAAATTCGCCATTTTATTTACCATTGAAGTTAAGCGAAAAATAGTACGACGGATTTATTTACTTAAGACAATTTCATTAAACAATTATATTATTATATAAAAATATCTAAACTTTTGATGATATCTGCAAAGGTTTTGACATTACATTATATAAACTGCATACGACGAAGGCGATGATGAATTTGAATATTTATTGCCATCACGAGTTGGTAATTTCTGATCTGAAATAACGTTGCTAAATTCCATAGCACTAGTTCAAATGTACGTTTTTCAAGTGTCCGATCTCGGTGCGATTACCCCGTACTTTTTTACGACGTCATCTAAATCATTATAAATTTTTTCGCCATCGTTCTTCTTCAAAATTGACGAAATAGCATCGTCGGGGGAAAATCCAATCCGTCATTATTTTGTCATGGATGTCAATGCAAAAAGTTGACCCTGCCGTAATATAATCGTTCATTAATTATTAGAGATGATCATTGAGCGTGGAATGTTTTCGTTTTATTTTACCAACGGATCAAATCCGTTAACATCGTGACTTGAAATGATTTGTATGAAGGTTCATAATTATTTTTCGTAAATCGTTAATTCATGCATATGAATATACATATATTTTTTTATCTATTTATTTTAATATCAGACTGTGAAATTTCACACGAAGATATTTGATGTTTTGAATGACGAACTTTTTCATAAAAATTAGTCGTCCATATTGAAATATATAATAGAATAGTTAGGTATAAAAAATAATATGTAATATATATTTTTCAACGAATAATTAATGTTAAGTGTCCGTGACATTTTTAGCATGCATTTTTATGTATTTCCATTTGTTTAAATTTGAATACAGGACACTACTCATTAGTGATGCAACATTCAATTAATTTTGAAATTTAATAAAAAAAGACCATTATGTGATGGACATGTGTAATTTATGTATGCAATACGATTTCCATTCATTGAAATATTTGCGATATCATTCACAATTCAATAACCTTTTCCACAAACAAAATCAATAAAAATACATTTACAAAACAAACAGTTTTTTTTTTAATTTTTATGCAAATGCATTCATAATTAACTCGATTCATATTAAAACTGACCACAATGAGATGCATTCTATTATGCATTTGTCATTGTTGTCAGCTATTAAATTTTGATACAAAAATTGCTTCTGCCAATCAAACTGCATATAAAACACAGACCCAGAAACAATCCAATTTCAAAATCGCAATGTTCGCGGCAAAGTCGTTCGTGATTTTCGCAATGGCGATATTTTCGATTCAAACAAAAGCCGATAGTGAAGGAAACGTACATTTGTTCAAAACCGAAATCGCCAAAGCAATGGAAAACTGTGGAGAAACTAAAGACGCCAGAGAGGCAGCTAAAGACGAATTCAACAGAAGAGCAAGAAGTCCTTTGAATATGAAAAGACATAAAAGGGAAAACGAGCCGAATTTTTACGACAATGACAGCGAAGATTGGGATTATAATGATGGAAATAAGGGCAACGGGAAATCTTGGAACAATCCAAAAGATAACAAATATGCTGCAGATAGTGTTTACGGACACGATAGGAGAAACGATTCTCGTGGTAATAATGGATTTTCTAGATCAATTCAAGATCAGAATTCGACGAAGACTGGTCAAAGATATGCTGAAAACAATTTTGATAGTCGTGGAGGATGGTTCTCACCACAATTTATGATGAGTAACGGTGACAATGGTAAAAAAAACTCTTACAAAAATAACGAATCAAATTTGAATCCATATTATTTTTTGAATGACAAAAAATCTGTAATGTTAAGAAAAAAAAGAAACAGTGCTCTTATGAAAAGTTCTAGCGATAACGAGGTAAATATCAATGTCTAAATTGTTTTTCAAACAAATCTTCTACCTTGGATAATAAAAAAAATTATATTATAAATACAATTTTACTAAATTATTTCAGTGTTTGAGTCAATGCATCTTCTCTAATTTACAAATTGTTAGTATTTTAAATTTCACAAATTTTAATGATGCATTAATAAACGTATATAAAAAATGTTGACATTGCAGGTGGACGATCGTGGAATTCCAAAAGAACCGCTTTTCATAAAACTTGTTCAAGATACGATAACTTCACAACAGAGCAAATCACTTATTGAAAGACAAATACAATCGTGTTTCCGAGAATTGATGGCAGGTATGTAAGAAAATTTATTAAGTATACAGTCAAATAATTAAACGAATTGTTCACAATCGTTGCAGAATCGGAGGATAATGAATGTTCATATTCTAATGCGCTAGAAAGATGTATGGGATTGCAATTGAGAAAAAGAAAAAATACGGCAAACGAATCATCGCCATAGGAAATAAACTGAAAATATCTTACAATTCGATTGTTAGAATTTGATACTATGAATTGCAGAGAAAAATCAAAATAAATCATTTATTTTGAAATTCGTATTTTATTAAATTTTAACATAGAGTAATTGAAACATCGTAAATATTAAAAATGTTATAAATAATTTTTATTTATAGTTTCATAAATAAATACACATTAAGAAAGTATCACATAATTTATAGCTAAAATAATACATAAAGCGAATTTAATACTTCGATGATTAGTTTTGAACTGAAATTCTTGTTGAAATATAATTAGAGGAAAAATTAACAACTTCATTATTCTGTCGAACTGTTTCATCGAATTGTAAATGATCGAACCATCTACAAATGTGAATATATGCTTCCTTATCAGACGGACTCATCGAAGCCTATAAAAAAAATTACAATTGTTTATAATGAAAATTATAAAATTAGAATAAAATAATTATATATTTTTAACATACAACTGCATTATAAACAACATAATAAATGACAATGTCAGCAATTGTTCTAGAATATCCGACAAAATAAGAACAATTTTCTAAATAATTATTTAGATCCTACAAAAATAGAAAATTAGTACAATTTTTTTACATAAAGAATAGCAACGTTATCAAACAAAAATGTAAATAACCTTTAAAATAGCCTTCCCTTGCGGAGTATTCATATTGATTTGTGATCTATTAGTAGAAGCAAATTCCAACCACTGATACACAGAACACTCCTGTTCCTTATTGATCCAATGTTGTTGTTTGCTGATTTCAATCAATTTCAAAACCGTCGTTGCAAGTCCAGCATATTCCCGTCCTTTGATAAACGATTTCAAGGTCTAAAACAAACCAGTTTTAAATATTGTATATTTTTAAGTCATTGAGGTTATGTATGATATACTACAAAGATTTACCACTCCATCACTTTCGATCCTGGATTTTTCTATTTGGACGTTTAAAAATTTAGCAACTTTATTAATTGTATCGATTTGATCCATCTTATGCGAATTTTAAGGCCAGACGTCAAACTATAAAATATTGATTGCTGAAGCACACGTTAGAGCGAGACGTTGCCTTTTGGCCATAAAAGAAACTTTTTTATAACAGGATTCCATGACATATGGACACTTGAACACACGAAAATTGAACGGCCGACAGTTAAACATTGCGACAATTGAATACGAACAATTTTGCATGTTTCGATGTAAGTTAATTCATAAAGATTTATGAAAATAAAAGGCTCATATGACTAAAATATATATGTATTTAATATTGTCATTTGCATAAATACATTTATACAAATTTCGACTAACCAAATTATAAATTTGTCATAGTAATAATATAATAATATATAAAGCACAAAATAAAATAAGGGAATGTTTCGTTAAAAATAAAATTGTATTAATATATAAATGTATTTTGCACAAACAGCATGGTTATTACCTAGTGCTTGTAAAATAATAAAACCTCTATTTCAACATTAACTAAATATCTAAATAAATCTATCCAAAATGGACTTTGTGTTTTCAACTGACTAATATTTTTGATCTTTTTTGTTAAAACCTAACACTTTTTATACAGTATATTATAAATTTTTAATTCTAATCAGTTTACGTAATGAAAGAATACGATTTATTTTTTAACTGATGGAAATACGTATACATACCACAACCTTGATAAAATGGCTACAGTGAAAAGAGCGAATTAATAATATAAGTATATCAAAATAAAATCAATCCAAATCAAGGTTTAGTGGCATATAATAGTTATGATTGTACAAGAATGTATTTACATATATATAAATTAAATTAAAATATCCACATCACAGCGTAAAACCATTAAATTTTCACACTCAAACGATTCAGTCTCAACTTATCTGCTTGATCTGAAAGTAAGAAAAGATAAAGTTACTGTTCCCAATTTCCAATTATTAAATGTAATTATTGACATTTATCAGTAAATACTATTCATGTGAATATAATCACATCGCTAAATTTTCAGAACATTTGGAAAAATAATACAAGTAAAAAAAAAATACAAAATTTTCAGTCATCAGTTGCAGATGTTTTATGTGAGTGTCATGATGAACAAAGTTTCTATTCAAATATCATTGAGTGTAAATATTATAATTTGCATTGGATACTAAAGTTCGATAAATAAATTTGCCAAATGCTTCATAATAACTTTAAATATTAAGTTGATTATTGATTATAATTAATAAATATTTATACAATTCTTTTGAATATAAATAAATATTTAGGTGAAAAATAGTATTTCCAATATATAATAGCAATTAATCAATAATATATAAGTACGTAATTTTCATTCAACTTTAATTTCACACATAAACATTAAATTGGGTGTTAAGAAATTTAAAAAATTAAATAGCTAATATATAGGAAAACAAAAAACCTGATAAAATTTCACAATACCCAATTTATATGAAATTTATTAATAACTAACTTATAGACATTGGACGAACATAATACACATTTATTAGTGAATATAGGCATTTATAAAAAGGCAGACGAATTTATATTTGTGACACACACAATTTTTCTCTACAATAAATCATTAATGTTCCAGAATAAGTCATTATTAAAATTTTAGGAATAAAATTATTACATAAAAGAAATTTAAAAAAAATGTAAATGTAAAATATCGCAATACTAATTCTTTGTGCCAACATAATTTGATGTACGTAAATAATATATTTGTGATTCCTTTGCTTGAGTACATAAAGAATTTTCCGAGTACATTGAATTTTCTCCATGTAGTGAAGTTTATATACAAGTTTGGGGTAACTATGAGGTAACACTGATATTTTCTGATTTCATATACAATAATATAATAATATAAATTCAATACTAAATCGATCACAATTTGATTTACTAATCAATGATTTTTAGGATATATCAAGTTTTCAATCACCGTCGCTTAAAAAAGTCTTGATGAAGCTCATTAATGAGAACATTATACTTCACTTCCAAGGAACACAAAACACATTGTGGTATGAAATATCATTCAATATACTGAAAATATGTACCGAAAAATTCGCAGTTATGCTTCGTGATCTTCAGCAGACGAATTGATTCCGATCAATGCCTCAGTCTGTTCATCTAAATCTGTTGCTCTGAAAAACATATTTATGTAAACAATAAACAACAGTTTCATCTTATAAAACATTGTTATAAATGTTTAAACTAACCTCATGCTTCTGCGAGCAGACATATGCGTAAAATAGGAATAGACTCTCTTTACAAATATCAGTGCAGGATCCCAATTTTCGTAATGTGCAAGAAGTGTGACACCGAAGAATGCAATAAACATAGGCAACGTGCCTGCATAAAGAAGGGCAGGGTATGCCACTTTTTTCAAAACAACATCAGCTAACATAGACATTGGTATTGTTAAGCTAATGGATATTGTAGCTATTAATGATGATGTTAAGAAACAACCCCTTAAAATAAATATGAAACACATGTTTTATAATTTCCAATGAGAATGTTTTGTTTTTAAATAATTCAAATGAGAATTTACCACAGCCAAAGAACTTCAGAAAGAACTGTACCGACGAGACCGTTCAAGAGCAACCAGAGCCATTGTTGTTTAGAAGGCCATTCAAAAACTTCCCAAGATGTCAGATGGAATACAAAAAATAAAGGCCACAAGAGTAACAAATTAAATAGACCTACAAATCCTAGAAAATGAAAAAAAAACATTCATTTTTAGTTGTAAAAATTCAATATTAAAAGTAGAATATTAAAGTACCAAAAAACAGAGGAATATCCATTTTATCTTCATGATCGACTTTTCGACGAAGGAATACCAAATAGGCTGCATAAAAAAAAGCACTGACTAACGACAGTATTACACCGATCGGTACTCGCTTAGCCTCTACACTCATATCTGAAAGACTGACTAGAACCTATAAAAATTAAAACCGTTTCATTACAATTTATAAAACTTAACAATGAAAAAGTAAAATCTAGAACATTCACTCACTAGGCCACCTATTGTGATACAAACAGCGATCAGCTTCGACAAGGTAATACGATCACCTGGCTGACTCGGAAATAGAGCTGCTAAAACTAAAGTAAAAAGACTGGATGTAGAAGAGAGAGCTGTGACGACTCCGGCTTCAGTAGTCACCAATGATGCTTGATATGTATAATTAGCGATGAACCACTAAACCAAAAGAGACAACTTTGAGATATGATCACAAATAAATCTAAAATACAAATAGAACAGAACACTCACTAATAAGCAAAAACAAAGGGCTACTTTTGCCTGTCGTCGTGCACTCAGTTTAGCTGCATGACGTCTCGCTGCTTCTCCGGCGCGGATGGAAGCCGCATGAGATAAACGAGCCAAAAGCGCTTCTGCCGCACAGTGCTCGGACATGTGACGAACCTAAGTAACCAAAATAATATATAATGTGTTCTAAAAGGGTAACAATTGAAATGTAATTATAATCGGGACTCACTTCGGCGACTTTGTTGAATCGCACCGATCTCTGAGATGACTCGTCACTTTCGGTTCCAGAAATTTCTGTAGTTTCTCTGTCAGGTGTTCTCACAGGCACGTATGTTGGATCGCTCTACAAACGAAATACGAGTTGAAATATAAAATTTACTTTGAATACGCATTAGATTTATTTAAATTCTACTTACTAAACTTGTATTTGCGTCGGTGAAAAAATTTTCATCATCGGCGTTCGGATCTACGAGCTGAAATAAATAACAAATATTAGTCGCTGAGCCATAATTTTAAGAAACGTATCAAAAATGAATATTGAAAAATCTCATACCATATATGCTGGTGGTCTGTTGCATTGTTCTCTCCACGGGGGCCAAAAACAGAGTCCGAACAAATACAAAGTGAACATAGAAGTTTTAACATATGTGCTGAAGAACGGTTTTTCAAAGTCTTCATTATGATAGATGTACTGAAAAAAAAAATTATATTTCAACTAACCGACACAAATTATTTAAATATTAGAAATATCAACACAAATATACACATTCAAAGTACAGCGAGAAAGCAAAATTAACATGATAAGTTATCTAAGTAAATAATAATACAACTATGTCAATCGAATTAGGCTAATATGCAAAATATATATTCAAAACTCTTTTTTAAAATAATACTATTCAAGAAAAAATTAACTATTTTTTTCACTTATAGTGTAAATATAAAAATAAAATATATTACAGCAATCCCCCCTATAACGTCAAGATAGGTTCGACGTTATAGAGGGGAATTTAGGAAATCAATAAAAGAAACATTTTCATTTTTCTTTTGGATATTTTTACGAGTTAATTGTTTTTTTTTCAAATACATTTGAAAAAAAATTGAATTTTAAATGAATTTGAAAAAAATGACGTTATAGGGGGGACGCCGCAGATGTTATAGAGATTACTGTATTTTGCCAAAATATTAAGATCTGGATCAGGCCAGTATGCAATTCTAGATATTAAATGAAAGTTTACACAGCGAAATTTCCCCCGCATAACATTTACAAAGTACATTCGGATGAAACTTCCATCCAAACACACTGATGAAACCCATCTCCAATTCTTAAACAGTCACCGTGAAATTTTTCACAGTATTCTCTACAAACTAAAAAGAGACATAGCCGCAGTCGCAACGCCACACCAAAAAAGAGATAAGGAAATATTCAAATCAAACAACGCGTAACATTAAAAAACGACCAGCTAATCCGTGACGCACACCGATACAACGAAAAGACCCAGGACTAACAAAGGACAAAATCGAAGACAGACCGGGAGGTCGCATACCTTGGTGAGTTCGGACGACGACACCCATATGACGTCGACGAGCAGCAGGATGAAGAGTCCGAGGACCAGCCGCTGCGTTTTGGTGAGCATCGCGCGGGCGCAGCTTGCGGGGGCGGTCGGGGACTTGGGGGCCGCGCTCATGCCGCACGCCCATCGCGCGGCATCGTCAACGCGCCCGCTCCATCGTCACGACATTCACGCGCCAACGGCATGCCCCCCGCACCCTCCGCGCACAACTGTCAAACTCGCCGAGAGGAAAACGACAGGACGACACATTGAGCGCGTGTCGTAACCGAGCTTTGTGTGTCCATGTTCCGTTTCGATTTCGGACTCGTGTAATGCGACCGCAAACGCGACGCGCGCGCCGGACGATAGCGGCGACGTGAGCGCACACGATGCGTTTTCGAAATTTTCAAATGAGGGGCTCGTCGGTAAATAGTGCTATGTGACGTTTTTCGATTTTTAGATATTGAAAGAAAAACAGGTTAATGTCGCTTACCGCCCATGAGCGTCGCTCACCGCCCATGAGCGTACCAACATCCCAAGCGGTGAAACACGTTTATACATGTACATGCACCTACACATTCAGAGATTAGTCTGCCTAGTTTTTAAGTTGGCGCCCAGCATTACGTTTATACACGTAAGTGCACCTATACTCATTCGCAGTTTGACAGTTGGTCTTTTTGTTCAGGTATCGAAGTAGTATCATTAGAGTATTCAATACCGCGCTCAATCCATTAACACAAAACCCAATTACATTCGTTTTGATCGATGTTTTGGATAAGGTTAAGTTAGATTAGGTTCGTTTCTGTTTTGTAAAGAAATAACTAACGACGTTCAAACTTCGAAACTTGGATGCGAATGTGTGTGTGAATGCACGGTACCAACTTAAAACTTATAACTGGATTTGTATATTTATACGTTTCGCCGCTTGGGAGGTTGGTACGTTCATGGGCGGTAAGCGACTTTTACCAACATGGGTCACTTTTGGAGATATTAAGAAAAACAGGTTACATGTATTTGGATGCAAATAAAACTAGGAGTAACCCGACATGGTACTGTCATTTTTTGAGAGAATGTGGATTTATTGATTAATTTCTATAGTAAAAGTACTAATTTTTGTAGTATATGAAAGAAACTCAATTTTATAATTTTGGCGCTCAGCACTATTTACTGCCGAACACCTCAAATTAAAATGGAAACTGTATAATACGAAACTGAAAAGACCAAAATATATTTTTCATGTTAAAAAAATTTCATGTTAGACGTACAAAGTATTTTTTCAGAACCAAAGTACTGTCTTGTTAATCGATTTTTCACGTTAAACAATTTCCACTGTATTATCATTATCATCATTTTGATAAAATCATTTTCGTAAACACTCGAGTACATTTCATAGCCCTGATCGTTGGTGGCAAACCTATTTCCAGTTACGTGCCAAAATTTCCAAATATTATACATATTACAATTGTTGGAAAAAAGTGTGAATTATAATATTTTTTGGCGATGAGAAGCGAAAATGTGTTTTTAATACAAAACCTGAAATTTTTTTATAAATAAGAAAAATAAATAACTAGTCTCGCTTGTTAGCACGATCAAGGCAAATATTCAAGGCGTAGCGTTCCAAAGATTATATGTGCTTCAATTAAATTATAAGTATTCTACAAAGCGCTCTTAACCCCGATAAATTTTAATGAACTCATATTTTGTAAAATTTCTTAAGTAAACACTTAAATGGATAATATTACGCAGGCTTTACTAGAATAACTTTCAACATATTCTTAAACAAAAATTTCCAGCAATATACTCAAACATTTTTTACATACATTATAGCAGTTGTTGTACGGGCATCGGGTAACCTATATGTCACAAACAAATAAATGAACTATTTTGATTTTATTAATTAAATATTAAATATTCAAATCGGGTTTTCACGTTTTATCATTTTCCGTTTCAACCACAGCCGATGTTATTAACATCGGGCCTATATACTATACAATATAAACAACATATAATTAGATATAGCGTTTCCATGGATACGTAAACGAAAACAAAACTGACATTTCGAAACAACATGGAACCAGCTCAACCCATCCACCAATCCATAAGCAACGGATTACATAATGCAACTTCTTCGAGGAGATCTTCGGTGATCAAAGGTTTTCATATTATATATCACAAATCATTCACATGCGTATGACAAATCTCAAATATATTTAATATATGAGTAGATGCCGTATCTTTGGTACCGATGGAAAGTCAAAATTGGCTGATACACGTTTACTATACCAGAGGACAAACCGACGAAGCCAAATCGATTATTGAATCAGAATTATTGAGGAGCAGAGGCAAGAATGAATATGCTCACTATGCATTGGTAATTAACAAAATATTTTGGCGAAATTGTATTACTAATATTATACATATTGAAAATATTATACATATTGTCTACACAATTTTCTTTTATAATTAATTTTGTTTAGTGGTTATATTTTTATTATCATGACTTACCAATTGAAATTCAAAAAAATTTATTATATAATATGATGTTTCCTTCAAGAGTATATTGCAATATGTATATATTTTTTGTTGTCAGATTTTCATCATTTTTATAAAACTCTTTCTTATTGAAACGTTAATTCAAACAAATATCTATTCCCCGAACGGGATTTTCGCAAAATTTTCATTTTTTCCCTCGTCATTAAATTTAATGACAAAAAGTCTCTTTATATCATTGTAATACTAGACATTGGAACAACGAGTAAACACTTGAACCGATCCTTTCTCGCATTTCAAAAAATTCTCTCTTTGATCCCGCCAAAATTCACTATTTCCATTTTATTTAAACAAGTTCAATCAACAAATTCAAACACCACTAGACCCAATACAAAGGACACGCGATATTAATCAAATTATCGTAAATCTCGATCGGCTTCTCGATCTTGTAAACACAAATGGCTCCATCGATTGAAACGCACACCCCGGATCAAATTAGTGTTAAAATTAATATATTCGCGATATTACCGAGCTTTCAAAGGATCAGTTTAATTTCGTCCTATATTCCGTTTAAGCACACAATCGAATATTTTAAGGACGGGAGGAGTCTGCTCGACACATCGATCTTATAATAGATAATCGTTATATGATAATTATAGGGTCAATCCGTGAATTAAATTGTTTTCAATATATATAATTTCATTTATTATTGATTCAAATTCGATATTTGAACGATTTTAATCTGTTCGATTGAATTGGAGATGATCTAATACGATTCTTTTGAAATTTCCAAAATGGGTCGATGTTATTGAAATATGGATTCGTTTTGTAATAATATTCTGTCTTTTTAGGGTACGATTTTCAGCGACGAGAATAAGCTGAACGAAGCGCTAGAGGAATTTCAGGCTTGTAATAGACTGAACCCAACCAACATCGATAATATAAAACGCATTGGAATCTGTTTGTACGTTTCACAATATAAAATATTTTATGATACCGAATTGGATTTTTATAGTTTTGTTGTTTGCAGGTTGCGTCAGAAACGTCACAAGTTGGCTTTGGACGCTTTCATGGAGGCTGAAAATCTTTCGAAAAGATTAGATTGGGAAATCCACTATTGGATAGGTCAGAAAGCATTATTTATTATACTGAAATGAATTATCGCACTCGCATAAAGGAAAGAAGTTTCGGCTCTCTCCTTTTGAGGAATCGTTCCTTCTTTGAAAAGGTCACACTCCCTCACATGTGTGTGCGGAAAAAAACGTGAACGAAAATCCCCTTAGATTCCCGCCACGTTTCACATACAAGAACCGGACGAGTGGCGAAATGAATCGACGAATTGCGAATTCCCAGAAAAAATGAGCCATTTTAGGGGAAAAGACCGGAAAATATTTATTCAGCGCCGAAATCGTCCGTGCAATAAATAAGTGGATTGAGATGAAAGCCGGGAGAATCTTCTTTTAATTATTTATCTCGAATTTGCAATCTAATTTCGGTTACCGCTCTAATGAGAGATTTACCGATTAATTTATATTATTTCAGCTGAATGTCTGTCTCGATTGGGTGGGAAAGACGCCGCTCTTCAGTGGTCTAAGAGGGCAGCGAGGGCTGGGAAGCAATTGAAAGCTTGCGAGCAATTGGGAAGGTTGTTGTTAGGTAAAGGAGATCTCGTCGGTGCTGTCGAAGCTTACAATGTGGCTTTAGAGTGAGTAAGCTTTAGTTTGTGATTATGTTAAGTGTTTCTTAATCGATTCGATTTTCTAAAGGAGTGCTCCAGATAACGCTGATCTTTTAACGTCTTTGGGATTGCTGCATGCTCGTTTAGGACAACAACAATTAGCTGTTGAACGATTAGGATCTGCTCTGGCTCTTGGTCCTCCTCAAGCTGCTGCTTTGTTACCTTTAGCTGCTATTATGCAGGTATTTAATATATACAATTTCTATTTCTATCACATATAGTTTATATAAATAATACAAAGATTTTTCTGATACATCAACTGAAAATTGAGATTTTTTTTTTATTACTTGTAAGAAAATAATTTTCAAAAAACTAAATATTACAAATATAACATTTATTATCAACATTAGAATGTACGTTCAAAAATATTGAACCATTTTATCATATGTATCATATACAAAAATTCCATCAAGATACAAAAAAAAATACTATTTTTAAGACTGACCACGTAAGACGCAACGAAAATAAAACATCACATCGACAATAAACCGAAAACTATAAAATGTCTATAAATAGAAAAAAGCGTATTATATTCGAACAAACCGCACTGAAAAAAGCTCACTTCATAACGAGTGCATCTCGCAGATACGACTTATACGCGATAAGCCCCCATATTTTATTGCGCCCAACAAAACGGTCCTACGTGATCCCCTATCTTCGCGCTGGTCTCGGTCGCCGAGATTTCGTTTTCTTTTCGCTTTGTTTCTCGCAGTTTTGTTTCATGTTCGACCGTTTTTCAGAGTCATGGAGACTACGACGTGGCGTTGTCCCGGTACAAAATCGCCGCTCAACAAACCCCGGATTGCGCGGCTCTCTGGAACAACATCGGCATGTGTTTCTTCGGGAAGCACAAGCTGGTCGCTGTAAGATTGAACCAGTGTTGTTTGTTGGGATTGGATGGAAATGAGGTTGTTGAAAAGTCGATGGTCGTTACGGATGGTTGGAGATTTTTAGTTAATTTTTGGATTTTTCTGTGTATGATGGGCGATTTCTATTTGTTTGCCTGTGGTATAATAAAGATATTGGTTGACAATAAGTGAAAACCCGCATGAAAGCTGAATTTCGTTGCGAAGTTTGGCATTGTGATTCTCGAAAAAAATTTAAAAAAAATTGGTTGTTAAAAGGTTAGCTTAAAATTTCATGTGGGGTTGAAGGTCACCAAAAACGGTTTTTCGTAAATATCTTGTTAACTGTTACATTTACAGAAAAATTTTTGTCAACAAATTTGATGTTTAAAAAATTTCATAGAAAAAAAATTATAATATTTATTCGTAAAAGTAACAGTTTTGGAGAAATTTCGATTAACATAATTGTTACTACTTTGTATACAGCCTTCAGCGGTATTTATAATACGTCGAGAACTCAAAAAGTTCTAAAAAAATTTGTATTCATAAACATAATGATAAATACAAAATAATTAATGCGATTATAAACCTTTTGATACCTAATTTATGTGATATTATTATCAGTGCTTTGAAATATCCACTTGTGACTTCGTAACAATTCAAAAATTCAAAATTCATAGACTTCTCTCAATTCAAAAATTATCATTTTTCAATTTCAACGCATCCACTGATATTCAATAAACTACAAATTATTACAATTATTAATAATCATACTCTTTTACATGGTCATACGATTAATTGAAGCATCCGAAATTCGATATCCACAGACAATAAGCTGCCTGAAAAGAGCAACGGCCCTCAGTCCATTAAGCACCAAAGTACTCCACAACCTGGGCCTAGTTCACATAATCACGCAACAGTACTCGTCTGCTTTTCAATTCCTATGCGCTGCTTTGAATCTCAAATCCGATTGTGCCGCTACATTTATGCTCATGGCAGGTGAGTGTGATTCGAATTGTATCGAAATTATTACAGATGAACGGTTTCAATGTGTGTCTGTTATAGTCACGCTGAACCATCTTAAAGATCACACTAATTGCATAAAAGCGTTTGAAAGGGCTGTGGCTATGGCTCCTGATGATATCACTATACGCTTGAACTATGTTAACTTTTTCGTTTATCAAAATCAATTTGATTTGGCTAAGTATCATTTGAATGTTGCTGAAGATTTGGCTGCGCAGATTCAAAATTTGGATAGGGAGGTGAGATATTTATAATTTTACGATTTTATATAGTTTATATTATATTCGATTTTTTCAAACACATTCTAATCAAAATATATGTATTTTATCGATAAATTAAAAAAAAAATTAAATGGATGATTCCCGTGATTGATCGTGTTATGCTCAGATTGAGCCCGCCAGTTTGAAATTTCATTTTTCAATTATTTATTGCGTTGTAATTATTATTCTTCTCAAAAATATTATGACAAATCGATCCAAAAATCATAATAAGACAAACCGTTCGTAAATTAAATCACGACAGTGAAAAAATATCGGAAACAACGCATGTTAATATTTCGATTTTATAAATTGGCAGCTGTCAAAAAATGGCTCACACAAAACACATGCATATACGCCCATAAACAAACAGCATTCATTCCGAAATGTACTCATCGAAATAGTTTTATAATGGAGACCAATAACTTTACCAATATTTTAATTATTATTATGTTTCGAATTTACAACAATTGAAATTTTGAAATTTATAAGTGGCCCTCGATATTTGTACACATGACATTACACATGTTTGTACATTTCGGTCAATGTGGCCCTCGCTTGCTGAAATTTTACACAAGCCTGATTTATACAACACATATTTCACTGCCATAATATAATTTAAAAACCATGGAAAATACTAAAAACATTGAAATCTCGTCTTTTGTTACTGAAAAATCGTTTATCTCACGCAATGTATAATATATCTCATTTAAAATTGAATATTTATTTAATCCGTCATTCTGCAGCATATAGACACAATAGTGAGCTGCAGAAGCATCATCAATTCAAACATCGAAGGCCACCAAGTCGCAGACAACTCACTGAAGCCGGACACCGAACCGATTTACGAAAGCATCGACGAAGCCTTGTCCTTCCCTAAAAGCACTGGCGATGCTGACGAAGGTGCCTCGTCTCCATTGGACCCCGACGAAGTTTAACTTGCGAATTCTAAGCCGAGATTATGGAAGATCTGTCGAGTAGAGCGACGACAAGGATAAAATCGGGCTTAGTCCCTTTTCCGCAGTGAATAATCGGGTTTGTCGATTGAACGGTTCATTTACGTTCGATCGACGCGTGGATTATGTTTGGATTCGGTTTTGGGTTGTTTTTTTTTTTTTCATTTTTGTTTTTGTATTACAAATTGTAGTTTATGTTTCATATTTGGAAAATTTATGTTGAATAAATGTTGAATTTATTTCGTACACGTCCGTGTTTTAGTTGAGTCTGAAAAAATATTGAGCGATATTTAGGTGGTACTTGCTAGGAGTTTTTTTTATACTTTATTCGCTTTTACGAAAAAAGGATTATCTGTTTCAGTGGGTTTTTTTTTTTTCAAGATTTTTTATTCAACAAATTGAAAATATTTTTGATTTTCACTAACGAATATAGGATTAGTTAAATATTTTTGTTGAGATTTTGTATTTATTTTCGTATACATAATTTGTATTTAAGTATTGTAGCACGAAAATATGTTATAAAGTTAAATCAATATTCGAAATACACGAGAATCACATCATTGACCTTTCAAAAATAACATCCCTCGAAAAGCATGTGTTGTAAAGAGAAAAACTGCCATAGAGACTTCAGTAAATATTCTAAAATGAAAAAATAACAATGTTCACCGAGACATCTGATAAGTTACATCTTGTGCTGTCTTTTCAGCATCTCATTTATTTATATCCATAAAAATATAGCAAAATGAAAAATTTATATTATCAACATAGGTGAAATATGATAAATAGACATAATTATCCCCTACAAATTATATTATCATTGGCGATAGTTATCATTTTTAGGTTGGTATAGCTTCCACTTGACACTGGTTTCAGGCGTTGTTCAATTTTTCTACTCGCCAACTTAAAATTGAGAAAAAAAGTATTTTGACCTTTTCAAAAAAATTATCCAGATCATTGAAAAGGTGAGAAAAAAGTAAAATTAACCAGTATTTATCATTATGGTGGAATAGGAGCACGGAGATTGCGGAGCAACAGGTTTTTATTGGGAACAGGAGCAGAACCGGAGTATGGAAATTTATAGTCGTCCACTACTCAATTCAATCCACTGATCCACAACTGTTTCAATTCTTACAAATTAGAAAAAATGGAGTTATACAAATGAAGAATTATATTTCACTTCAAAAAAGTAACGAATAGTGTTGAATTTAATATCGATCAAGTAAAAATTTTCATTCAAATCTTTAAATACTTTTTTCCATTTTTACATTGACAAAATAAAATTTCTAAGCTTCAGATATTAATTTCGAAAGAACCCGTCCTACAATCGACGTTATATTTACATAAAAGGTCGAAAAATTAAATATCCCATAGAATCCCATGAACGTCGACACTGAAAAAGAATACGATATCTCATACGGGAAAATCGTTATATTTTAAAAAAGCAAAATGTTGACTTCTTTGGCCGGAACAAAACAAAACGCTGGAACGCGTAGAGCTTTGACATTTTGTTTACTCCGCGTCGTATATGAAATTTCATGCGAATGTATTCGCATTTCGCATACATATATTGTGTACGTATGTCGTTTATCCTTTTATGAAACATAAACGAAACGGTATCGGGGCCTGTAAACTTCCATAAAATAGGGGTATCAAACGAGCGTGTGTGAATGGAAACGTAAACGTAAAACGTTTTCCAGATGATGAAAAGTCACGATAGCCGAGTTTTTAATGTTGCTCAAATGAGGTGTGTTTTGTGTTTGGAAAAATCTACTAGGTGTTTTTGTGAATATATTATTTTTTTTATTAATAACAATGGATATATGTTTTGCTTTAGAATTCAATTTTTTGAAAATTTTCGTTTATGATTAGAATGAAATGCTGTTTTTGCACTAAAAAATGCTTTCATATTTTTCATTAAAAAAAAATTATTGTAAGATATGAAATATAATACATCCAACGTTAACAAAATAATATTTGTTAATATTTCTCGAAATCGATTCCATATTATATTCACTGAAGCGGAATCAGATTAATAATTTGAATACATTATTATTAGAGACGCAGATTCCAATTATCAAAATTAATTCAAAACGTCATTCTAATATTCAAAGAAACCTCGTATCTTTCAAATAAATTCAATATAAAGATTCTATAGAACTTCGGATAAATGTCAACAAATATTAAAGTTTGAACCAGCAACAATGGCCTCGAGCAATTTTAAAGAGACAAGCATTAATGTCAAGCGAATCGAATCGACGGTTTGTATGATAAATTTAATTTGCGTAAATCTGAGATTATAAAATTACGGCTAGAGAGTTTTCTGTTTTAGGTATCCGAAGGACGTTCTTTTCTAATTAAAAAATATTATAATTTTTTTCGTTGTCAACGTTGACGATTTTTCAGTGGGGTTTCATCACCGTTCGCCGCGGGGTACGTTTATTTTTATTTTCGCCACTTTGATGAAAAAAATATTTCGGCAAATTAAAAATTACGGTTTGTCAAGGCTTGCGTCGCAGTTTTAAAAATGACAATAAAATTTAATTATCTGATTATCTTCGCAATCCCGATTTGAGCGTGGGAATGAATTTTTCTCGTAATTTCTCTCGACAATCGTATTGTATATAAAACAAAGAGAAAAATAAAAATTCGATTCAATATAACTCGTTTATTATTATATAATAACACAGATTATTTCAATATTTAGAAAACTAAATACATATATAGACATACAACTATGAATAAATTTATTGAAAATCTTAACATCTACATAACATTCATATTAGTGATTTAATATTTACCATATTCGAAATATTTCAGAACATCATCGATCGGCATCATAGGTCTAGTACCTATATATATTATATTATACTTCCATAAGTTTATAAGCGTAGTTACAATAATAATAAAAAATTATATCGCCAAGTATTTCATTTTAAATCACATTCATTTTAATATATGCAAATAATTCGTTTCACCTCTAAAATATCTCTTCTACTGATTAATAATTTTTAACAAAAGCATCGGCTATGTTGAAATTATGCATGCTTGATTTATTTTTCACACTAAACTCTAATGTTCAAGGCGCACTATTTTAAAATGCAAGCGACCTTAATGTTTTTCGATTTATCATAAGATTTCTTTCGCAGTGTCACTTTTGACACAAGCTCCACTCTCCGTCGCCAATTTGGAGCACAGCCATCTGAAATATCAACGACAAAAAAAGCCTCCACCTCGATTTCTCAACGGAAAAAGAGTAAACTTTCGTAGCTCGACAAGGCACATTTTTCTTCGAGAAAATTTTCCCGTCAGAACCAAGATTTTAAAAAAATCAAAACCTTTACACCCTACTAAAGGTCACCTTGTCCAAGTCGAGCTTCAGCTTGCATCATACGTACGTGCTCTGGACTTCCGTTTGCGAATTGTTCGTGGGCCATTTCGCCAAAATTTTAGGCTTAAACAACTGACCGAAAGTCATTCTAAACTGCCTGCTCATTGAGCAATATAATATGAAGTTGATTGCGCCGTTAAGCAATGCTAATATATCCATAAGTTCACCGAAAAGATTATAGCATGTGATGAAAAAGCATTTTCCTAATATGCCGCTCATCAGGCCCAATACTCCCTGAGGGATTTCTGTGATCAGGAAAAGCAGAAGGACAGCGACGAGCATTTTCGTTGTCCTATCGGTTCTTCTGTCAGATTTGCTCTGTCTTCGTTCTGATTGATTATTAGCAGGACAAGAACTATATCCTCTCAAAGCCGACTTCCTTTTGTTAGCGCTGTATAATGCGTTTATCAACCAAACACTGATCACCGTCAAAATGACGCAGGGCAAAAGTTTAATGAAAACGGCGTGGATCCAAAAGTTGATACTGTACAATAAACAATCAGAGTTCGCATCAACGTGATACAATAGAGAGGTTGTCGAGTTTTCTTTCACTTTAGTGGTGCGAATTTCAAAAACCAAATAAGTAGGAGCGCAAAGTAGAGGCGGCAGCAAGAAACTCATCAGAACCGCAACACTACACCTTCGTTCAGAACAATGCAAATGGCTCAAATGAGGATATCTGAAACAATAACACAAACATATTAACACTACACCATTAGGCAAATCCCGATTCGACGAACGCGGATCCGTCTTATGCATATTTACGACCTCGTGTCGAATTATTCACGAAGTTATAAGGAAAATATGTTGATTTCCGTGAGATAATAGAGTCCCGAGGGGCCATGGTGACTACAGAATTACACATCCCCATTATTATGAGCCGCGACTTATGGGCCTCTTCCCTTCGAGGGAGGTAAAGTAAATTATGCTCCACTTATGCGAGACGTTAATTGAACCTCGGGGACTGGCCACTCGTTAAAAGTTATGAAGAAGTGTAGGGTGGGTCATAACGATTGTGTTTCGCGTTAATTTTTAGATTTTCAAAACGGAATATTGTGGGTTTTCATATATAATATTTTTAGTGTGGAATTTATAGTTCATGTTTTTAATGTATATCGTAAGTATGAATAAATATATCATATGTATGATCTCATAAATTTACATAATTTTAAACCGACTTTTCTTCATATAATAATTAATTGCATATAAAAAAGCACTCTCCGTTTTTTTTTTAATAATTTTACCGTCCCAGTGAGATAAAATAGTCATCTCTTGTAATGAAATTCTCAAGAATGTTATTATTATTAATATAATACAATTCGTCATAGCGAAAGTAAGTAGCTTGTCACGTATATATAATATTTTCCACTTAATTTTAAAATCTTCTTCCCTAACATGGGTAATATTATATTATAAACATCATCCACTCAAGCATTACGGTGTTTGCAAAAATTGATTTTTACAATCATATATGTATGTATGTTTGCTAATCAGTACAAAAATATAGTCTCTCTCTACAAAATTTCTTTACGATCCGAAATCACCCGATAAAGTCTATGATTACTCTCCACTCAAATTTTAAGACTCAATAGAATGAAAGATTGAAATTCATTCCCAACGAATGACATTTCTTTTATCAATTTTATGGACTTGATGCTTTTATAAAGTTTTATTAAACGTAACTAGCATCAAATTATAATATGAATATGATTCATAAAAACCGTGAAATCGTATTGTAATAAACAAAAAACCATATAATTCATGTCTCAATTGATCAATCATATGATCCAGCTTTGAGTATAAAAAGATGCAAATAAATAATTTACAGCAATCCTGATAAGATCGAAACATTTTCCAATAAAACATGTGTATATATGGTATAATATTTTAATTTGGAAGTAAACAAAGTAATTTTGCGGATCAATTTCAATTTGGAACGCACACAATAGAAGATTTCAGTATATATATAGTTTAATTCAACACTAATGACTCCTAGCTGCGATACACGTATTATAATACGAAAATAATTATATTATTAGAAACTTAAAACTCGCTAGTGAAAAAAGTCAAACTTGACTCTATGCAAGGTAACTTTTCTAATTTGAATAGCAGCTTAAGATTAAATTATAAAACGGATCAAAAAAAGTTAATTATTCGAGTTTAAACTTTGTGGTTTTTCAAAGAATGTTTAAATCAAAAAAAGCGTTCATATTTCAATTAAAATTTTTCGATCATCGTAAAACATTTCAAATTAATCATCCGCGCAATTGATTCAGGTCGAAATATAGCAAAAAAACGATCCTGACCTATTTTTTCCGCCGCACCCACGGCAACAACACATCCTAATTTTATAATAATCGATAAAAATACACTTATATATTTTCACCGACAATGCCTGCGAAATGAATAAGCGAGAAACGCGAAACGTCCTCCGGAGCGTTCACTTGGAAAAATCAAATTGGTATCTTGCCGCGTTATAACGAGTAAATGCAGAGTCGTTATGGCGATATATAAAGCCTTACGAATCTCAATAAAAACGTCTAGTACACACGTTTGTGATACACAAATATACTGTATATATTTGACTAACAAATATTGGGATGTGAGTGAAATTTTCAATTTAAAATATGCACTGATTGATTTTGCAGACGATAATTGCGCTTTTGCAAACGAAGCGATTTCGTATTGAATATTTTCACAATACTTTCAATTCATTTTGTATATGAAAGTAAATAGTATTCAATTTGATTCTTTGTATAAAAAATAATATGTATATAATTATCGCGAAAAATTATGAACTTTTAAAATCAGAACTGTAATTTCGAATGGAAATAATTACGATTTTCGAAATGTATATGTTCGTATATATACTAACCTTATGGCTATGTATCTCCAGATGGCCAACGAGAGAGTCAAGCATATCGAAATGGTATGTAAAACCTGAGCAAAATGCATATGGAACAGCATATAGACGGCCCACGGCTGCGGAAAATTCATTTCCTTGGGCAATACCTGAAAAATACGAACGATCGATCTCGATATCATACTTTTTTGCTTGAATACATATTCATAAAACATGTAGAGTTGAAAGCTCACCAAATATCTGTACGATGCGAACGGTATGTACTCTATCATGACGAACATGTCGGTCACCGCCAACCACTTCAGTATTTTGTTAATCGGAGCATTCGCCATGTCCTTCCTGGTCAGCACGACTATGTTCAGAATGTTGGCGAATGTTCCGAACATGCATACCTGAAATTGGAAATTTTCAACTTGCAAAATTATGTGACATTTTTGTATGTATAATATTTAAAGCGTATCGGAGACTTTGTCGAGGAAAGTTAAATTATTGAGTGGAAGATTACTTAATTTGAGTTTCGCGGAGTAAACTCGGATTGTTTATTCAAGCGTCTACGAAAAGGTTTCATTGTATTATCGTTAGCGGAAGGTTTTTCCGGTGTCGTCGGAAGTTGAGACTTTTTTGGGAAAGGTAATTTTTAAAGAGTTTAAACACTGAAAACTGTATCTTTTGTAAGATTTCAGATCAATTTTTATATGATTGCATACGCTGACTGTACCACATGTGACTTAAATTCTTTAAATCAATAAATTCAACAAAGCTTATTAAATCCATTGACGCCTTTCAAACATTTTGAAATTGAGTGGTTTTTGCGAGATAAACAAATCTAGGATGAATATTATTATTTTATAAAATTTCACGTAAAATTTTGATTTCTTTTTTGATACATTCTTCAAAGGAATACTATCAGAAATTCTTTTAAAAATCAATATTTGCTCATCTTTTAATTAATAATTCATATTATTTTCATTTGATGTTTTATATTTAAAAATATATTCTATTTTTTTGTGAAAAATAATTTTTACATTCTCTTGCGAAAATTAACACAAAATCTTTTTATTCTGGCGCTGTTTAATTTACTTATATTCGTGTGAAAATACGAGTTTTTGGATGGCATTTTTTGCATTCTTGATATTTATATATTTGCTTCGAAAATTTATATATTAACAACGACAAAATTTTCAAAGGTTGTACTGTTCAATTTTAACTTTCGAAATTAATTATGTCCGCAACACGAAAATTCGGTCCAGCAAGAAATGCGTCAAAAAGAACACGAAAGTTTCTTTTCGCTCGAAATTCATTTCGTTAACAAACAAACAATATTGAAATTTAAATTACTCCCCCGATAAAGTAGAGTTGGATAGAAACTCCCACTCCCAGCTCCCGAATCCGTTGTTTCGTTGTCCGTCGGAAAGTTTCAACGGAAAAATTCAAAAGGTAATCAAATTAATTACAACTCCCATGTAACAGACGAAAGCTATTCAAAAATGCAACTTGTGAATATATTTACGTCCGAGGACCGAGTTGACAATACCAATCCAAGTTTTCAACAAGTGTAATATAGCTCGTAGCATAAAAATGAAAAGACGTCTGGGAAAATATACGTTATAATATCTTCGCTATAACGTATAATATTTAAATTTTATTGAACCACACTTTGACCAATCATAGATGGATTTAATCTTGTGCCATTTGTTATCTAAAATGTCTACATACGACGATTATTATATTGTATAATATTATATAATAATTATTCAATACTACATATCCGATGCAATCAATGCTTCATGGCGCATTTCACACGAGCTGATATTAAATTGCGTATCGGATAGAATTTTCCTGTCATTAACATTCAGAAATGTCTGCGGAAATATCAAAGCAATTTAATAAATGCATATAAGTCGGCTGAAATTTTCAAACATTTTCATGCATTGGCACTTTTGTCTTACATATAATACGAAATGGAACCGCACTTGGCGTGAAATTGAATTTCGCCAAGCCAATGGTGCTTGAGGTGTACCATTGGTACGTATCAAAGGAAATTAGGTCGTTTGTTCAAAAGGATAAAAATGTAATTTCACCATCGAATAATTTCCTATATATTATATAACGAAATTTTTAGTTATCAATTGAATTTACAATAATGATACATTGTCAGAGTCTACCCAAATCGATTTCCCTTTGAAAATTCTGTCAATCAATCACGCCGGATTCCCCAAACAGGATTTAAATGTATTCAATTACCAGCAGACTGATGTAACCATGCACTTTGTTGTAGTTCGTGACGACGTCCTTTATGAGTCCAGAGCAATAGTGATTCGAGCACAAAATTTCGTCCATCAATCGGTTCAGGTCTTTGTGGATTTCTGCAATGGTTTTGTTTACGTATTTTGCACTTTCGATCAATGAAGGGTCATCGTCCAGACCTCTGCTTATGCTCTCGTAGAGATTGTCCATTGTAGTGAAGTTTAAGTCGATCATGTCGTAGCTGCTTTGGAAAAATTCCATTGGAGTTGTCGTGTCGATGATGGACATATCGTCGACGGTGATCATATCTGAAATTATCGAAATTTAATTAGTATTCAATAGAAATTTTAATTTGATATTGAAAATTTGGATAATCCTGTCTGAAATTTGATAGTAGAGCGTTTTCAATAGCTTTTTTTTAGAAATAATTATGATTCATTTTAATATCAATTAAATTTTAATATTATGTTATAATTGGTATGTTAAAAAAATAAACTACGTCCGCTTTTAAAATTAAATGAAATCCTCTTATGAGTTGAACTACGATTTCCGAATTTTCCGCCTGAATAAAAATACATTTTCATTTCAGCACAAAATAAATCCTTATATTTGAATGGTTTTCCCGTGAGTAATATTTCAAAGGCATACTTATGGCTAATGTTCTACGCGTGAAAATATTATTCTTTATAGCCAAAATCAGTGCTTTAACCTTCCGCGTACATTCCCCTTTAATTAATAGCCTGTGATGGAAATATATACCCATTTCAAACATCCCTTTTGATAAATATGCACGAGATTAGATATAATTTCATACAGAATATGAAACAACAGCATTTAAAATTAATTATTTAGAAATATTCTATTATATTTAAATTTCTCAGGTTTTTAATATTATATTTTAAAAGCGTTCTAAATTCGTTCAAAAAAATTCTCTAATCATCGCTCCGTTGTCGTTTAATACTCGCATTTCCACGATTCAGCGCTCCTGAAAGCGCTTTGTGTACTCTTTTTCTCAGAAGGTACATTTTTTAAATCTGATTCTGAATATATACATATATATAAAATACGAAACACCAAGTGGAAATTCCGAGGCGTCGCGTTAACAGACAAAACGAGCGTCTTAGATACAACGTTAAACTCGGCCATAAATCCTTCGTAATGACTTTTATAACCTCACCCAAATTTATGGTGTTGAGTGTACTAGATTCTGAGGAGGAATTATAAAAATAACACCGCTAGGTCGTCAATAGTTAAAGAAAATTGTCGATCGTTCGCGCGGTATGTATTGTTCAAGGGGCGTAAACCGCACGGAATTTTCTTTAACGGTTCGGAAAAGTTTGAATGTGGAATTTGAGATATTCTCGAATCGAATCGATTCGGAGTTGATGGGCTAACAATATTTGATCGTATTATATTTTGGTTTAAATATGAGGTATCGGTCAGTAAAGAATTTATCGAAAGTAAGTATACATTTGCGAATATCGTCTATGTATAAGTAGAATTAAAACCTCGGCACTCGTTTCCTCCATTGTAACTTATTCATTTCGGTAGGAAGAAGCGTTTCGGTTACAATACAGACATTCTACGAGAAAGACTAGAGCCTCGACTTTTGAATTATTAAAGCGAGGACCGCGAATGCGGCTGAAAATTTAACACTTTGTCGACCTGCGAGCGCAGTACAAATGTTCTCGAGAACGACGAAACAACACAAAGTGCCGGGATAAATTTGCGGAACGACGCGGTGCAGTGGCATCTTGTTAACTGAAACGGTTTTTGTTAGGAAAATTCGAGTTGTTGAAATGAAAAATTTGTTATTTTACAGTTGAACGAATTTGCGAGGCCGACATCGAAAATTTTGAATGTTTTCAATTACGTTTTCGTAACGATTATTGTTTACGAAAATTTTGTTTAGTAGAATTTCGTCACCTTGCAACCGATTGACGTCGTTTTAATAGTTTTATATATAGCATAAATATTTAATTTATTAATGAGTAGTTTGTTGATTATTAACATACACGTGTTTAGATTATTATAATGCAATTAAAACAAATCATATCAGGCATTACCGTAATAACAGAATTTGGTATAAGCGTTATCACAAACAGAAATTTGCTATTATTATATATAGCATATGTTTCTGTCGCACTCCGTGTATATTATTAGTCTATGTATATTTGACCATCCCAACCTAATCTAACCCAACTCAAAACTTCAATCAAAACAAATTAAATTTCCAAAAAAACCTAACTCAACCTAACCAAATCCAATCTAACCACATTTAACCAATCAACCCCCTCCCCCCAATGAATGCATATTTACAACCGATCCAAATATACATGGGCTGAAATACACTTGGACTGACGATAATTTCAATCTCTTTAAATTTGAACGATCCCTTTAATAATTTTCCAATTCATAAAATCGAAACGAATCAGTGTTTCACAGCACCTTTTTGTTGACGAGACGGAAGTCAATACATTCTACGCTCCCCCATGACTACGTCCACAATTAACAATTCCAACGATCCAATATTGACCCAATCCTCATGAGGTTTCTTAATTGCGTCAGCGACTTCTGTTGAAGACGATCGATCTCGACTCTTGGGCCCGAATTGGGACATCTTTATTACACTTTCGACGAAAACGATTCGAACCTAAACGCGCGATTCGTATGCCGAAGAAGTCGACGCGGAAGAACGGTAATTAAATTATATAATTGAAACGGCCGACTTTGAATGTTGTCATATCGTTTCGACTATCCGGCAGTTAATGTAAACGTGCGGAACTTTTTTAATTAATTCCACTCGTAAAAAAAGCGATGAGGGTTTTGTGAATTTGATGCCTTTTCGAATTGCCCTGTGAAGTGTGTATGTTTTTTCGATGGTGTTATTTCTATTTTATTCGACCTCGTGGATCTCCAGTTTCTGAGTAATGCAAATTTATTCGACCGTTTTTATATCTGGATTTTCATCAAACGAATTCATAAGAAATACGAGGACATGGCTCTTGATGGAATATGTGTGCATTTTATATATATTAGAATGAATTTTCATATAAGTTCAAATTACTATTCTAAGTATTAATTATTTTAAAATATACACGATTTTCAATTTAAATTTTTGTTTAGTAATATAAATACTTGTTATTACAATATAATCCAACTAAAAAAAAAAACACTTTTTAAATCTGAAATTTATATAATATTACGGTACAAACTTTTATCCAATATTTAAAATAAATCTACTACAATTCTATACAGTTCCTTTAGAAGTCACCTCTTTTTGAATATATGGAAATGTCTGGATAGGTTCGGGATAAAAGCGTCTGCCCTTTTTGAATAAAGCTCACTTTCGTTGCATTGGAAATATTTATTCCGAAAAAGTTCTAGCGAACAAAAAGGGCAAATCAATATTTAACGTTCTTGAATGTCTTTTGAGGATTCGCAGAACGGCTGGAAAATCGTGCGGTGAAGATATTCTGAACGACGACAGAAAAATTATTTTATTGGAGAGAAAAAACTTGAACAAATCGACACATATTTGAAACGTGATTTTTGCCAAATATCCAAAATACATTTTCTATTTGAAACGTTTAGAAAATGTCACATGAT
Organism: Hydropsyche betteni; assembly: GCA_028571205.2. NCBI lineage: Eukaryota > Metazoa > Arthropoda > Insecta > Trichoptera > Hydropsychidae > Hydropsyche > Hydropsyche betteni. The sequence goes on from JAOXNN020000013.1 coordinate 2,869,527, forward strand.
TTTCGAACAAGTTCACAATCGAAACGTGTGGAAATTATTATTTTTCATCAGTGTTTATTTAAGGCCGATCTTTCAGATAAAACCGTGTCAACGAATAAAGAAAATATACAGGCAAAAAAATAATTTTCTCATCGCAATTTTAACAAAACCGGATAAGAAAGAGGCCTAATTCAACCGAATTACGCGAATCGAACAAATTATTGCGAAAAGTCCAATTTTCCACTCGCGCGACTCTCGATACACCCCTCCCGAAAATACTTCGGCAAAAAATGTGGAGAAAAAGCGAAATAATTTGTGAAGTTCGATATAAATTAACGACAGGATCTCTGGTCCGATTCCTCTTCCTGTCGACAATGGAAGAAGACGAGAAAATTTTTCGAACAGTTATGAAAAGTGTTTATATATATATGGGAAAACTGCGGTGTTTTTACGATTATATTCGACGTTATTTGATGGGTGATTAAAAATATCCTATTAAATATCGTTCTTGGATGGTAGCTTTCGTCCATTAGGAGAGTGTTGCCCTTATCTAGCGGCTTATGCTGACTTTTATGGTTTTCGACTCGAACCTTCGAGCTCAGCAGAAAACAACTGTCTTCGTCGACTAACTAACTTTCATTGCCGAATAAACGTTTGAGTGGACGTATTCACCACAAAATAATCGATCTTAACCAAGGTTCAATTAATACTTTTTATGGCGGATATTACTTTTTTTTGTTTCTGTTTGTATGGGTTAATTGATTATGATTATATGGTCGAAGTTTATATAAATTTTCATGATTTTGATAAAAAAACTCAATTTATAAAATGATAAAATTGTGCTTTGCTTTATAATATTAACTAAATAATTCCTTGGTATGATTTTTCATAATAATAAAACCACTCACGAACAACCGGAAGAAAGCCACAACTTAATTCCTATCTCGAATCACTCATGAGATTTAAACTTGTTAATTTTCCTCCCGCAGTATAGGTTTATTATTATATCATATAACAACAAACTTTCTAAATTCACATACATATATTCAATAAAAACAAACGCGACACAACTTTTGACACAAACAGACCGCGAAAATGTTTATGTAAATTTCATAATATTTGCCAAAACTCTCGACGTTTGCGTCTAGTCCAACGCAAACAAGAAAATTAACGATAACATTGTTAAAGGAGCCTTATTTAATATCACACTTGTTATTTCACCGATGTTTGTATTGGCTCCACTCTGCGTTATTACTTTGTGGAGGAAGAAAAAATATTTTTTCGCTCGTGGCTACACTTTAGATCTCCTAAATCGGGCCCCGATATAAAATTCCGTATTGTTTTGAAACTGACTCGTGTAATGAGGTATAGTAAAAAAAATATTCCAGAATAAAAACGCTTTCTGCGATCAAAAAAATACATAATATTATCACTTTGCAAAAGAAGACGCTTCCGCGAATATCGGAATTTTATTTTGCGCATACGTGGTTTTTTTCTTCTGAGACAAAATTCTGATGTCGAATAATGGGTTAGGAATTTTGCTAGATATTTTCGTTTAGGGGGAAAAAAATTTGTTTTTTGAACATGATCAATCACTCTGTTAACTCTCTTTTTTTGTCTCGAAAATAAATTCGATTAAAGCGTTTTGTATAAATTAATCAAATTTTCATAAATAATAAACAGGTTCGATGCGAAAATAATTACAAAGTAAATTTAAGTTTAATTAAATTTCATGAATAAAAACTGCTTCATGTTTTCATGAAATTTAAAAAGTTGAATATATTGAATGTTTTTGCTTTCAGTTTTAAAGTTTAATAAAACTGCATGTGAATTTTTGCCTCATTTTATGAGTATCGGTTGTTGGTTTTTGTTGAAGTTTTCTGACCGACATTAACCATTCATAAAAGCTCAAAGTATTCAATATATAATACATATGTACAATATACATATCCATTTTATTTTCCAAGTACATATATTCAAATTATGCTTAAATCGTTCAAATGTTAAAGACGGAGAATATTTTAGTGTTTACATATTCAAATTAACCTAAATGGATAATATGGATTTTCTTGAAAAGTCGAGCTGTTAGTCTTTAATAAATGAAGAATCAAAAGAAAAAATTTGCATACTTAACGAAATTTTTATTTGAAAATTTAAAATATTTGGACTTTTTTCAATAATACAAAAAAATTGTATTTAAATAATAAAACTTTTTTTATTAATCGAAATCGTGTATTTGCGTAATCGAACAAAAACCAAAATAATATTGGTACTTTTTATATATTATAATAGAATCTTTTCGAAAACCTTAGAAATACAATAATCGCAAAAATAAACAAACTGAACAAAAAATTCAACCATAGCAAAAAATCCCTAAAGAGGATCAATCGACTGAACAAAAACGCACCAACGACCCTCCAAACAATGAAACTCGTTGCAGAAAATCGACGAATTTCCAACGCCATAAAAGAAAATTTCCAAACGCAAATAAACAAAAAGGTAAATGTTAAACATAGGACGAAGCACTAGAACCGGTCGTTAACTTTGGAGCGTTTACCCTTTCGAGACTTTCGCATCACTCGAGGATCCCTCCAACGGACGAAGACACTCCTGAGGGACGAAGATGGCATCAGGAGGACGTATTATATTGTATAAATGGGGACCCTCAAGGGTATCGGGACAATCTGTGCCCAGAAGGTCCCTTGGACCCTTCGGCCATACGCATAATTCAATTTCTATTGTACAATTTGTGCAATTGTACCGTTGCGCTCGTGTCAAATCTTCGTTTGATGGTTTCGTTGTGTGTGTCGTCTGTGTCTGGCTTCTTTGGTTTATTTGTTTTATTCAAATTCGGTCGGAAGTTTTCAGGAAATTGGAGGAAATTTCGTTCATGCGGGATCTACAAGTTTCGTGTTTCGCTCTGTTGAGCTTGCGGTCTCGAAACTATGTCGGTCCCTTGTAGATAGTTTAAAATGGATATTCGTGAATATTTTTTGGCTTTTTCTTAGGGAATGAATAATGTATTTCAACCGTAGAATCGATATTGATTATATAAGAAATATTTGTGATTTTTTTTTTTTCAAGATTATGAACATTTCGTCTCGTAGGAAAATAAATATTGATTCCGTTATTTAACATATACGTAAATTTCTGATTCAATATTTTGAAAATATTTGATATTTCGTGAAGAAATTATTAAAACCTACTCACCGCTCAAGCATGAAATGAACTTGAACTTTTCAAACAATTGATCGACACTTGAAAGGTATATTGCTTTATTAAAAGCATGCGATCTTTAATCGACGCAAAATAGATTTTCAATACATAAATATAATAATATAATATGTTTGCAAAAAAATACTCAAATCACATTTATGACACAGATCTAAAAAAACTAATTCGTTATCAAAATGTATAAAATAATTTTCTAGCCGTATCTGATTTATGATTAAATATGCTTCATTCTATAATATCAGTCGTGTTTGGTTTATTGAAAGTTTTCGTTGAAAGCATTGTTATTCATAATATGATGGTATACCAATGCATCTAAAACACAATGAATAATTTAAAAAGATTTATATACATATATTTCACTGTGCAGTAAATATTCGTCGAATAATATATAGCATAATGGCAAGTCTGCGAAAAGCAATGCGGTGAAAAAGCTTCAGCTGAAGACGAAAAAAAAAATTATACAGAAAGAATTCACGTCTTAAATGAAATTCTTACGTTTTGAAATGCGCATACATTTGGATACACAATATTATATTAGAGCAGAGGTATATAAGAATTTTTTTTTAATATCCTCTGAGGTGACTCGCCTATTGTGCGGTGTTGAACAAGTTAAACTTTCGATTGAAATGTTTTTTCACTTATTATTCAAATTTCACTTTTATATTTGACAAATCAAAGTAATTTTTTCAGCCGTTCAATGTACACGATTGTATCAGAACAAAGTAGAAGACACACTGACGACGTACTTTGAACATAATAACCGATAGAATGAATCATAAATTGAAACCAACTAGGCGACAATGGTGCCCGACCAATGTCGAATAACCATCGATGTTTTGTGTGTGTATATTATTTTATTTTGCTGCAGAAATGCATTTGAACCTTCAGATAAATCAATACAGCAATAATAGAAGGAAAACTTATCACTTCTAAAGAAAATCTCTGGTGGCACATTCCCAAAACACGATGAAAACTATCGATAAGTTTTCTTATGAAATATTACGATTCGAGATATAGAAGAATGGGGGAATTTCACGTGAAAGTTTCTTTCGCGAAAATTTATAATGCACGTCACGAATGCGTCGTTTGAATGTTCAACGTTGTTGATTTTTGAATGTTCGTTTTTACATGGGTTTTGTTAATGTTTTTATGTACAGTACAAATGGGATGTTCAGTCAGACGTGAAATTTTATCAAAATTCCGGTTGAAATCGGGCTTTTGACGGTGAATATTCGAAATTTTCCCGAATGCAATCGTCCATCTGCGAATTGCCAATGACAGTTTTATTTTTCTCGGAAAGCAATGTGGGTTTTCAAAATATTTTTTATGCGAATGTCTAAAAATTTCACATGATATACACGAGTAATAAACAAAATAAATCGCACGCATTTTACGAGCACGTTTTAAGTTCTATGAAAAATGTTTCTACATTATACTAGCAAGTTTCTCAAATAAAATTTTCGAATTCAATATTTTGCGTAATCATCTTTTCATTTAGTCTACACGTCTATGAAGAAATTGATGTTCCGAGAAAAAGATGTTTAGACCGTAACACACAAAGGACCGTTCTTTGATTTTATACGTTTTGCAGAATCAAATGAACACGAATATTTTCCGATATAATAAGCATCGTATATATTCAATAGTTGTTGATTTTCGAAGCGGATCCAATTTACAAATTGCATTTCGCAACAAATATTTGAGATTGTTTTGAAGCTGTTTGCGGAGCCGAATATCCCATATGCGGACTTGAAAGCGGGATACTGCGGAAAAACACAATTTCAAAATCTATAACCATTTATTTTTATTCATACAACTAACGTCGGAAAATTTGCATATTTCTGTTCTACCAAATATATTTTTAAGCTTAATAATATCCTGTCGATCTAATAAATAAACCCATTCATTTAACATATCCCTGCTGATAGAACGTCATCAATACGTGCACTGAATAGGGCCACGACGATTGCATACAAATTGCACTGAGGCACTCGCATATGCATTTTTATTGCGAAAATTTCCCGGGTCGTAAAAACCTCGCGTTCAAACTCGAATCACCTTCAGACAGTTACATTTTCAAATGCATTTTAATGACGATGAGCTGCAATCAAGTTTACGACTGATTGTACCTTCCAGTTGCTCAATGACTTTCGATATTGAGATATTTCGAACTTGTTCGAAAATAACTTTATTTACGATGGTTTTATTAAAATTCTCAATAGGTGCCTCGTTCGATTTTTTGTACAAAATTGATGTCAATATTATGCAAATTCATTGAAACACCATTGTGTCGAAAAGCGTAGATTTTTCACGCGGACGTCAAAAACAGATCGACACACAATTTGTGAATCCTGAAAAATGTGTCGATTATTTAAAATGAATTGATAAAAAAATTGGCACTGAGAGTATTTTATATAACAATAAGGTTTCGCGTATATACTGAAGAAATTAGATGGCCCGTGTACAATTGGGGAAGAAGAAACGTAATGGAACTTTCGTGCTCATTATCGTTTGTCTTTAAATTTTCACTTGGGATTTAAGGATTTTGTGCTCAAGGATATTAGATGTAATTGCATGTACGTGGAAAAATCCCGTCTTCCATTATATAAATGAAAAAAAAAGATCCGAGCACACGGAGCACACCATTAAATACGCCATCTGTATGACCCGTTTTCTTGTTAAAAACTTTATAAATAAAATAATACGAATACAGAAACCATTCCATTTTCAAACCAAATTCAATAAATCCAATTTATTCATCGACAGAAAACGAAAACATACAATTTACTTCTCATACATATTAGCTACTTCGATTCGAATCCATCCACCACTTTTCCAGGACGCATAGATACGGTCCGTTTTAATGAAAATCGCCGAATTGATAATTGCGCGCCAAAAGGCGGGCTTTTTATTTGAATACGTGCGGAGATTTCCCTTTGACCCATTTCGTCGCGATCCCGATATCGGTACTTTAGGGGCAATAAAAAATAAAAGCACCATTTGGCCGCCGGAGCGTTCGCTAAATGGTGTCGTTCGATTACATAAATACTTTGGCGCTCATAAAAAAACACCCCGGCCGTACGTTTCGCCGTAAAAATATTATTTATGTCCCGTTACAATGTGCCACATTTGATTTTTGGAGTGAATGTGTGATTATTGTATGCTGGGTTTCGGTTCGGTTACTTTTTAGTCCATCGGAGATAGTCTTAATAGTTATTCGTCGGCTTATGGCGAGATACTTTATTGAATCTCGCTCGTAAATCGTAACCATGTGAAAAAGTTCAATTTACTTTATATCAAAATTTCTGTTTTCAAATAAGTTTATATTTTTTTCAAGACTTCGGAATATGTTTGTAAGTTTGTTCTGAAATGTGATCGTATATGATATAGCTCGTGATTTAGTAAAATTTTTTTCGGTCTTAGGCAGTGGTGTAGTGTTAAATTTTCAGATGCCAGTACGCTCGATTTTATGCAATTTTTACAATATATGCATTTTTGCATAATTAATTTCGAACCTACTTAAATTACTCTAAGGTCGAAAACGCTACATACCAGAAAGGTCTTCTTTGTGAATACTTTTAAAGATGAATAAAAATTACTGTTCAATAAGAACCACGAGAAGGTGGATGCCCAAAGAAAGAAAATAGCAAAGAGAAGTTAATTTAGAAGCTGGAATGTTATTAAAATTTTTTGAACATAACGATACTATAAATAAAAAACAAAATTAGAAACATTCAGTTCATTATTACTTTTATTTAACAAATAGTGACAAACTCAAAAAACTATAACAATTTTCAGAGTTCAACTTCGTTCATATCGTTTTTAGTAAAAATTCTCAGACCTTTTTTGGCTTCTGAGCCATTTTTTTAAAATTTAAGCTTTTCGAAAAAATAAAAGTTTTATACTATTTTGATATTTGAAATTTTTATGCCAGGTCGCAATTTTTATGCCGATAAAAGGTGGTGGTACGGCTATTCTACACCCTTGGTCTTAAGTGCAAACTATTGTACACTGAGGACTACCTTTAAATCTAAAAAATACCAACCCTCAAAAAGGTTTCCGAGATGATATAATAATAACATAGAAAATAACAAATACTTTTAAAATGAAACAACATCTTATTAGAATAAAATTTGTATATTTCGAAAAACCTCAACATTCACTTTGTGTAAATTGACTTTTCTTAAACATTTTTCATTTCAGACAATAAACTGTAAAATAAACATTTTCTATATATATATACTTATATAATCGCGTATGAAAAACTATAAACAATAAAATATTCACACTTATTGTTTTTGTTGATTAGGAATACTCACAAGGATCAATGGCACTCTATCACTATTGATGGCGTTGAGTTAAATGAATACTCTGACAAAATGCAATTGCATAACACGCACTATTGCAACTATTTCCTTTTTATATAAACAATATATTATTGAAATTTTAACCAATATAAATAAAATAAAGGTTTGTAAGAATACCGAATAATCTAAATTTTATAAATCGCTTGTTGAAATCTGCACATTAATGTACATTATATAATAAAAGAGTGGATTCAATCTAATGTACAAATATAAAATAGAAATTTTACTAAAAAAAATCATTTAGATTCTGCAAAATAGTTGTATGACTATTAAATTTATTTATGTATACTAAAAAATAAAAAAAGCTCATAATTGCAATAAAAATATATAATGAATAACAAATAACAAAACACATGAGAAAACTCTTCAAATAACATATCATAATAAAATGATATTCAATTTATACATTATAAATAAAACTATGGAACTGTCTAGTTCTTAGTCTTTGTAAAATAAAGAACATCTACAATTTGTCCATTATAAAATCAAGTTAAGATGTAAAACGCCTTAATTAAAAAAAAAACATGTTCGTGAAAAACTTTTCAAATTAGGTAAGTTAAAGCTTGCAATCTGATTAAAAAATTTACCAAAAAAGGCAAATCTTCATAATTTTGCCGATAATATTGTCGGAAATCGCAACTGTGTTCCACAACTCGAAGGCGTATTGTGGCATTAAACTAGCTACTTAATCTCGAATATGTACAAAATTTTACAAAGTAAACTACAGTTCCACGACAACTAGTCCGAAAACGAATCCGACCAGTACGTGGTGGTCAGCGGGGCGATACTTTTAAAAAGGTCTTTCACCAACGGAGCCTTTTTCGCTTCCGACGACTTGGCCGTGTCGTATATCTTGTGACAGTCGACGTGCCTCTCGAGCGCCGACTGCTGCTTAAAGCTGCGATTGCAAATATTACACACAAACGGTCTACACAACTCGGGATGGGCTTGCTTCTTGTGACTGTTCAACACGGTCATGTTCGTGAAGCCGAGGTCGCAACCCTCGCAAGTGTACTTCTTTTCGCGCAGATGCATCGCTTCGTGAACTTTCAAATTCTTGTTCTCGCCGAACACCTTGTCGCACATGGAGCACGGAAAAGATTTGGGGGCTTCGGACGCCGGCTCCCTCTTGGTCGTCTCCTCGGGGTGCGCTTGTCCGTAATGCGCGTACAGGTCTTTGGTGTAAACGAAAGCCTCCGCGCACAACGCGCACTTGTGCTGTTTCTTTTTCGCGTGAATGGCCGAATGGACTTTCAAAACGCTCGGATACGGGAACGTTTTGTCGCAGTGCGGACACGGATACGACTTCCGTTTCTTCGGCGGTACGAGAATAACGTCGTCGTCGTCGGATTCTTGCCGGTACTTTTTATGTTTTTCCGGTTTAGATTTAGAAATTAAAGATTTCCTTTTGCGTCGCATCTTTTTCTTTTTGGGAATGGTCTCGTATGAGGGATCGTCGGTTTCTTCGACGGAGAAGTCGTCTTCTTCGACGAAATCTTCGTTGGATCGTTTTTTAGCCCTGGAACGTCTCGTGGCCCTTTCGTCTAGATCGTCGTCACAATCGATCAGGACGAACTCGGTTTTGACGATAGTTTTGTTTTTGATACCTAGCCGTTCTCTGAGGGAAACGTCAGACTTTTCGCAGCGCATCTTGAAGTTGTAAGCGACTTCCAAATCGGTGACACATGACTGACATATCCTGTCAGGAAGTCCATCGTGACGTTCGATCTGAACTGCAGCGCAGGCCATCACCTTTTCGCACATGCGGAGCGCCTCCTCGTTGTCGAAAATCGAGATCGATATGGCGGGGGCCATGCAGATGCGGCACACGGACAGCAGGTCGTTGGGGGGCGCGGCGTCGAGGGGCGCAGGCTCCTTGAGGCCGTCCGAATGTCCGTAGCCATTGTCGACGATTCCGGGCGCGCAGTGGTCCTCAGCCTTGGGCTCGGCGCTAGCGCGGCCCTCGCCGGCGTCGGTCGCCGAAGGGGCCGGGGGCCGGGCGCCGGGGGGCCGCGGGGCGTCGGGGGGCCGCGGGGCGAAGGCGCCG
>JAOXNN020000013.1:2879253-2985201 GCA_028571205.2 Hydropsyche betteni
CCCCCCCCCCCCCCCCCCCCCCCCCCCCCCCCCCCCCCCCCCCCCCCCCCCACACACGAAAATTGTGTTGTTCTTAGACGCTATATACTCTCGCTACCCTGTCACATTCACATAGATGAATCTGCACTGGTTTCATTTTACAACTAACCAGGACAGCACCCGAAAAAACCAGCACTGTACTGGTAAAACCAGTACGAATGGTCACCTTAACAAAAGGTCAACCGAGCACTGGCCATATTGGCCGACACTAGTCCTGTGCTTCTATTCAAAGCTATTTTCAACAAAATTTTCACCGGACAAAACCGAAACGACCGAAAACCAAAGACAACTCTCCCTTTCAGACGCGACCACGTCAACCCTGACCATCCCCGAGAGCCTTCCAGATCGACCCGACAGCACGAAACCCCCCGCCGACCCCCCCGGAGCATCGCCGATCCATCATCCCCGCATCGAAACCCGGGATTTATATTCATCGGTGCGGTCTCGCGAATCCCGGGATTAGCGGCGTCCGCCCACAATGGCCGCCTAACGACCGGCGCGTGTCCCGCCCGCCAAATTGACTGTCTCATTTCTCACTTATGAGCTTTTTCGACGCCCGTTTATTTGGCCGGGGCCCCTATAGTGTGTGTGTATGTGCGAGTCTTGCTTAAATCCGGGGCACGCGCCGGCCTCGAATAAATTTCACTTTGATCGTGATTAAAGTTGGCTCGAATGTAAATAGCCGGTGGTAAACGACGGCCGCGTGCTGGGCGAGTGTATGGAAAAAAATTTGATTGATTTTTTTTTTTATATTGTTAGATCGTGTGTGAGATTTTCGTGTTGTTTTCCTCGCATGATGAAGTCGCGGATGATAAAATGATAGTTGAGGGACTCGGCAGTAAATAGTGCTAAGCGATATTTGTCACTTTTGGAGATGTTAACCTTTCCCTTACGGTGCTAAAAAAAAAACGCGTTCCGGTGTTGGGTAGTCACTGCACATTCAAAAATTTGCGATTTAAAATCGGAAAAATAAAAACATTCATAGTATAATCTCTTCGATTAATCATAATTGAAGTAAAAAATTATAATAATTGTGATTTATTTGCTGAAATCGTTAAAAAACCATCTGGCAACGCTCACGAAATGGGCATAGGTCCACTTTAGTTGCAAGCTCGAAAGCCACTGCGCAGTAAAGACAGGAATGTCCCCACACTCACGACTGAGAACGTTGAGCTACTCGCACTTCTACAGTTAAGTATGCAAGAGTGTGATGCGAATTGTACGTACATTGAGCTCAACGTTGTGTTTTACGCAAATTTGTTCACAAAATAGCTCGATAAATTCTGATTATTATTAATATTATTTTTTAAATCAATGCTTAAATATATTATGGAGGAATACCTAAAATCTTAACCTTGTATTTATTGTAATTATAGAGATATTGATGGTTATTAGAGCAATGTGTAGAAGATACACATCACCGGTAAGGAAAGGTTAAAGTTAAAAATTATAAGGTATGATAAACAATGGGATAGTAGTTTTTGCACGGCTTCTAAAACTTCTCTTTGTTAATTGTGAAGTCCTATGACGTGTCTTCTACCGAGGTCTAAGCTACATAGGGCCAGCGGTCTTGTCTCGTCTGTCAAACTGGTGGTCGTTACGATCGCGAAAGTGGTCGGCAAGGGCGCAGTCTGCTCGGTCTTTAACTCGTCTGTACCGCCGGTGGCACTATGGTCTATTTAGAAGACAGTGAACTCAAAGCCTAGTACATAGACACACGTATCGTTGATCTGAGATCCTCCTCCTTATAATACACGAATTATGCGTGGAATATACTAACAATAAGGACCCAAATTTAACCACTTATCATAATACATTTTCATTCATATTAATTTATCAATAACAATTTACGCACCTAAAATACAGGATTACCCGAAATACAAAAGAAAATTTGATCCTACTGAAATCGCTCAAGTGTTAATAAATTTTGAAGCGAACGCACAACCCTGTTTTTCAATGAATCATATTGGGTTTCTAAGGAAACTATTTTCAAAAAAGTCTGATATGTATTTCAATATAAATGATTCATATTGATAATAGAAAATGGGATATAGCAAATTTTACGAAGTATTCTTTGGACACATCCGACGTATATTATTTCGGCGCCGGAGCGTCAGCTTTCACCCAACAAACAACTATTGTTGTACGAAACTAACCGCAATTTAACTTTACGATGTCAATATTCAGACAACGGAAGAACCTTCCGTCTCCCTCTATTTACGTATCTTTCCCTCTTGGTCTTCATAAATGAGGAAAGTATCCCTCGTCACGTCCTTCGAAGAAAGTCCTTCGTCCTTTAGACGTCATACTCGGACACGTATGGGAAAACTCGGACCGTTTCCGAGTTTACAGCATCCTAATTTTGTTGCTAATTATGGATTGCTTTGTTTCGAATAATATTATGATTCCAATGATTTTGAATGACGAACATGCCCCAGGGAGATGCGGTTGAATTCTGTGAATGTTATCTAATCGCGTTGTGCATTAGATTTTCAAACATTTTTTTTTGGTTATGAATATAAAATATTTATGTGAAAATTTTTAATAGTCAAATCAGTCGAAGTGTTCAGTATCGGTGAGTAATGTAAATTTAAAAAACACCAAAGTTATCTTGTAAACTTTTTCGTATCCAAAACATTTTTTTAAAATTTAAATTATATTATAATGAATCAATTAACAGAATGTACCGGAAAAATGGAAAGTTGCAGTCCAGGTGTATTTTCAGTCCATGTATCCAATCCAATCTAATCAAACCAACTCGAAATTTCGATCAAAATAAATAAAATTACCGAAAAAGCCTAACCTAACATAAATCAACCCAACCTTAACTCAACGCCCAAAAATGTGTAATTATGACCGATCCATAAACACATAAATTGTACATAAATCCATACATTAAGTCAGACTTAAATTTAAAAAAAAAAAGAAATTTGTAGCAAAATTTTAGAATTTTTTTTAGTAAAATGTTAGTATGTTATTTGTAATGCAATTTTTAAACGCTATAGTATAATTTTATGTAGTTATACAGCTTTTACACTTCAAATTCAACCTTTCAAACTTCAAATTAATAAATGAAATTCAACTATCGCAAATTAATTTTTCAATTTTTTCATGATTTCATTAAAAATATAAAAAAAATTTCGATACATATCCATACTATATACTAATTTTCAGATCGTTTTATTAAAAAATGTAAATAATAAGAACATACCTAAAAAATTATTAACTAAGATCATCAAAGTTAAATTGAAAAATAATGTATTTTAACAGATCGTATTTCATCGACTACTATAATATAACAACGGTCTCAATAATATAATACATTTCCGATAGTTGAATTTGATTTATAAAAGGTTAAATTTGGAAAGCTATATTTGTTATCATCATCATTTTCAACCCTTTTTTGTGCCCACTGCAGGACAAGGTCTCCCCATCAAATATTGAGGGTCTAGGCTATATACCTTATATCAAAATGAATCAATCTATCAAATGTTTACTAATTCTAAATGGTTATAGAGGACTCGAAAAAATTTCCACATCTCCTCGCCGAAATCGCCACCCTTTACCGAAAACTTTAATAGGCTTAACGAAAGACAACCGCAGCACAAACGACCCAACGTTTTCATACAGTAAAACACCGATTTCTAAACAAACACAGATCGGATAACATTTGAGAAGTGCAGACTGACATATTTTACTAATGACACGCGCACTCGACAAGACTCCAGTTCGACACCGTTGCCATAATATCCCTCGCCGATAACGAACAACAAGAATAGACACTCGCCTATCGAAATTCAATTTTTGAACTTTTAACGTTTTCGTCGCCGTGTGTCCGACTCGATTACGATAAGCCGAAAGTGTGGCTAAAAGCTGTGACGATGCGCGAGTTGTTCCCGAAAAACTTGATGGCCGAATATGATTGTTGGAACTGGTCGTTTTCGCGATTGAGTTTTTGAATTTGTTTGTCGGATGAGATCTTTTTGGGAATCGTTATTGATTCGATTGAAAATACGTCCTCTTTTTGTACGGGTTTTTTTACGCGGTTCAAAGAAAAACCGATTGTTTATTTTAAAATAAAAAATATATTTTTTTTATGCCACATTAGTAAGATTTGGATCAAGCCAGTAAATAATTACAGTTATTAAATATAAAAAATTCGATTTTTGTTGATGATATCATATTTAACACATTTTTTATAAAGTATATTTGAACGGAAGTTCCAACCAAATATACGAAACCTGTCTTCAATTTTTATATTGTCATTATACATTAATTTTTTTTGGAACGTATCCCTGTGTAAAAAAAAGGATTGGTTGTATTTTATTTCAAAAGTCTTTACTACCATCTGTTGAAGAATACGCGTTTCTAAATCAGCTTGAAATAGAATTCACAGATGTCGTGCATGTATATTATATTTATATTATTTTAATAACAATTCTTATCATTGATTAACATTTGAAATATAAACAATGATACATAAATTTTATTTCAATAAAAATTCTTATTTAAAACTGTCAAAAAAGCTACATTAATCAATATTCATAATGAAAGTTCGTTTATCACACGAATTTATTCCGTAATACATTTTCGTCAAAAAAATCTGATTCGAATTTTTCATATGCGCTGAAAAAAAAGGGGCAGCGATTTGACAAATCGCCGCCATTACACTACGACTGCAATATTGACTCATATTAAATTATTTTCGTAGGGACACGCAACGAGAGTGAAAAAATTCCCATAAGACACCATGTGGAATATCAAATGGATGTATGACATATGCGACGCGTCTTCCCTATTGCCAAATTTATCATATAAACTTAATAAATACAGGAATCTCGCGAAAACATCACGCGAAGATCGTTTCTTGCGGAAAACTTTTCATATTGTATAAATTGACTGATTTTATATCTGAATTGTGTTATTTTTATTTATTAGAAATATTAAATGATTTTTTACAGGTTAATATTCTAAATGCAATTGTTATTCTAAATGAATTAAATTTAAATTGTCGACTCAATGTAAATGCTTGAATGTGATTTGTGAAAGGTTGTTTTGTAGTCTAAAAACTGTACATGCAGCTTTTTAATTTCAAATTTAACTATAAGAAAGTATTATTATAACCGTTCTCATAGTAATAATTGACGAAATTCATTGCTATGAATTATCGCTGATTTGTTGAATTTGAAGTGTAAAAACTGTATAGATTTTATATTCCAAATTCATTCATCTATTAATAAATTTAAATCTTTTTCAAATCAAATTCAACCATTTTGAAGTGCTATTAAGACCTTTGTCACAGAAATCAATTAAATACTATTTGAAATGAAATGAAATCTATTTATCAATTTAAATTTAATAATCTCATTTGATGTTATTTGTATGTTCATTTTTTTTTTAAATCAAACTGAAAATAAGTACTATGGATATGTATCTAATTTTTCTATTACATGTTTTACGAAATCAATAAAAAATTGAAAATTGTAGAAAATAAACTCGATTTGAAAAAGATTGAATATGAACATTCTTGTATTATGGAAGGATGATCATTTCGTCTAACTAATATGATCTTAATTATCCCATCCCCTATATATAATCATTGATCTGTTTGTTCCAATGACGCTCGAGAATTTTTCGCGAATGTGGTTTTTATGCTGATACAGTTAGCATCTATAATATGATGCTTATTACCTACTGCCTCTGGCTTTGCCAATATGTCGTAATTGTGACAATAACAAAAGAACTGGTTTTATTAATTAAATATTAAATATTCAAATCGAGTACGGGCATCGGGCAGCCGATGTTACTACTGGCTTTGCCATTCCAATTTAGCCTGTATGCCCATCAAAATAACGGCTATAATCGCTACACTATTTACATCATTCTCGCCTGTTCTATAGAATAGTTCGAAAATCGCGGAACCCTTTGGCGATATTTAAATATTTTCACATTTCATCGTTTTCCGTTTCTTAGCAAATTTCATTTTATTTTTTCTATTTTAGTTGGAAAAATTGACATTATATTATTATATGTTATCAATATATTTTTTCAAACTTTACATTCACAACCGATGTTATTAACATCGGGCCTATATACTAGTTAATAGTATAATATTGACTTTTTTTTTTAAAAGGGTACTGGAACTCACTTCTATATTTTATACATCTTAATTTATAAACAGCTTTTTATATGCCCCAAAGCGCTTAAAAAAATCATTTTAATTTTAGATCTCAAATTTTAATAATATTTGAAAATCAACAAACTCAAAAAAATCTTCCTATTTTTATTGCAAACAACCAAATATCACAAAATTCTGTATCAGATGAATTATAATAAAAAGATGATCTTATTTGATAATCAATATTGTGACCATAAAATTTTTCGCAATGAGTACATTTTAATCTGTCCATATTGTAAATCGGAAAAATTTGGCTAATGATGACATTTTTAAATATAAATATAATTCTTAATTTATTTATACTACTTTCTAATAATTGAAAATACTGAAAAATCGTATCGAAACTATTATCAAAGATTTATTTATTTACTTACTATCTACAAATTTCGATTTCAATTCTGCCCATCGGTCCCAATTAAGGCAATTAAAATTTTATTAATTAAACGCTGTACAAAATCTAATAATAAATAACTATTTTGATCACAGGATGTTAAAGGTTATCTATATAAAGTTTTACACGACTTTGACGTAGATATAAATTGCAAAAAATATAATTACATCACAAATCTAAATGATTTGCAAATCACATGTAAACGCATTTAAACATAAAGATATCAAATATTTATATTTTTACTACACATTCCAAATCAAGAATTGATTTAATTTCCAGACCGAAAGGAACATAACGATTTATGAAACTTTCTTGATGGCCGCTACATAAAATTTATTTTACGATTCATAATAATATTGCAAAGTTGTGTTTGCGAAACATAATTTTTATGCTACGAAAGCACAATTTCGAACAACATTCGCTCCCGAACTTTAAATTCCACACAAATAAAAATACGCAATATTTTTTCATATTCAATGCGAAAAAACACAAACTCACCCAATTACTCGCACAAACAGACCTCACTAGACAAACGAACGTGTCAAATTAAATCACGAAATTTCGTCAAAGTACAAAGTCAAAAATAAACCCGAGACGGTTCAAATGATAAAACATGTACACGCCAATCGCGAGCTCGTTTTCTTTTCTTTTTTTTCAATATTCTTCGCGTTATTTATCACTTTCATAATCGAGTCTCGTTCGTGGGAACTTTTGCACTGATAATATCGTCTGCTAATGTCTGCTAATGAAATTGAAATAGTTCCGAGAGATTTGCGAGACCCTACTTTAATTAATCAATCTAAATTAGAAGCACCTCGTATTTCGAGTGTGACAAATTAAATTCGCACTCTCTAAATAAGTCAAGAGTTCTGCGTAGATTGGAAAAATAAATCTAGGCACTTTTGATTAGTCCGATGTTGTTTTTGAAATATTTATATGTATGTAATATGTAAATGAATGTTCGATCCATTTTACTCTTATTTATCTTGAAAAAATTTCATTCAACATATTATACTAATCCACTTAGTTTTATTAAATAAAATTTTAAAGAAAAAAGCTTTGAACTAATGTGTATTTACTAGTAATGATGTGTAAATAATGATTATGAAAAAAATTTAATTATGTTACAAATAATAAAAATAATAAATTAAATATGGTTGATCTATGTTATGGATATTCAGATTTTTGTTGATAAAAATTGCTCAGTATTGATAATTATAGAAATGTATCGATCAACACCTGATGATGATATCGCTACTTCAAATGCGGCATCAATCAACAGTTTTGACTATTTTTTATTATGTCGTAAATAAACTCGTCGATCATAAACATATCGCACATGTATTAAATTTAACTACCCAAATTACGCAAAACTTCAAACGAAACCATTTTCTTAACACATTTTTTTTTTAAATCTGTTAACCGAGATCAAAGTATAAAACGAATTAGCAAAGAAATTCATGATTGATACGTGAAACTTCTCAGTCGATCACACGTAAGTACATACATTCGGCTACGATTTACTACGATAGTCTTTCCCTGGAGAATATTGCGGTATCGGATTATATCGAAAATCAAGCTCTAATATTTCTGCTTCACAACTTAAAATAAGTACATGAATTTTTTGCCAAAGACCATTTTCTTAAGCTCGTGAAAACGATTCGCGTTTGCTTGAAGTAAAGACTCGTGTAAAACGTGATGAAAATCCTTGAGACGATCACTAAAACTGAACTCACTTTCTTTCCAAAATGGAACGTATTATCGATGAAAAACATCGCGTTTATAACTTAAATGTTGCTCTGAAATTTTATGACTAATAAGTCAACTAGACCATAAATTTTCAGTAGGTAAAGTGAAGCTTGATTCGATTTTGTGACATCGACATTCTTTTAGTACATTGATAAAGCAAAGTATGTACGTATTTTTAAAAAAAAATATCGAAATTTCATTCTTACTTTCGCGGAGTGTAAGAATTTATGGATAGTAAATTTTCCAGAATTGAAATTCGAAAAATTGAATGCTATAAAGACGAGGAAATTTTGTAGGTATTTTTTAATTTTAAATTATTAAATTAAATTTACTATTTCCAATAAACACTAAAATTAAATGAAAATCGCCAAAACTTACTATTTAAAACCATTATTCAGAATTGAGATTTACCTTCATTTTTTCATCAAAATAAAAATTTATTCAAATTCAAAATCTTGTCTTACAACGTACATTATATAAATTGAATTTCAAAATAAAATTTAATATTTTCTCCGTAATAACCAATTTCCATCTATAACAAATACTATAGAAACAACCCGTCACTACTCCAAGCCCTATTTACCAAATCATCTAATAAAATTAACACACCACTACCTAATTCAATTACATTCCAAACTCGATCAACACCCGAATCACACTTCCCCACTCATCCGACGACCCCCATTAACTCCCATCATCATCATAACTCTTTCACCCTCTCACCCCAAGAACCGATAGACGTCCGATAACCAAGCAGATAAACCACCCCGATACGGGCACTATTCCGAACGGTTTCCATCACCGAAATTTTACAACCGGACCGATATCAGATTCTATTCCCGCCAGATCGTAACAACAGTAACGGGATCGATCCGATACGGGATTACGTGCAGAAACTAACCGGTGCCAATGCGGACTATTCGCAAAACCGCACACTGCCAACAAATAGGGCCGCCGGCGGACAATGGCGCCTTGGTGCGTTGAACCCGCCCCTGTGGGTGGTGTATTATTTTTGTCGTCGGAAAGGGAAAATCCGGATGATTATTCGCGAGTGTGATCGGAATGTGGGAGAATGGGGGTGTGGGCGGTGGGAAAAGTTGTTTTCGATGTCGTGAATGTGTGTGTGTTTTTTTTTGTTAACGTCTGAATGTGACGGTTTTCGGTGGATTATTGATATTTTTATGTCTAAATGTATGAATGATATTAATCGATATCGTCGTGATCATATCGGGGAGACTTTTCTAATTCCGCGATACCTAATTGGGATAAATTTGATTTTTTTTTAAATACCAACGTATTTTAATGAATTATGTTTACTGAAAGTTTGCCACTATATACGTGAATTCATTATGGCATGATTTATTGATGATGATGCTAGTGTAGACGGTTTTGTGTTTTTTTGCAATGCGGAGATCCGCATGTAATAAGCAAGGCTTAAAAATATATATTCTCATTTATATAATATTTCCGTTGAATATCGACAAACGCGTGTTTTCAAAAATTATGTAATTTATAAAATGATATTTATAATAAAATGAGCTTGAAATATTAATGGTTTGCTTTTATTGTATTGAGCATTACGTCGTCACGGAAACTGGCAATTATGTAAAAGATATTTTCATACCATTATAATTAAAAACACATAAATTACTCAATTTTCTATAATAAGCTCTTTTAATTTTCCATTTCATGTTTTTTTGATGAAATATATTATGTAATATTATATTATAAATACTAAATGCAAACGACAATTTTTAATTATGTTTTCATATTCTGAAATGGAAAAAAGTCTGTTCTAACAAATTAGATGGAATATTAAAAGTTTTGAAAATCTGCCATTTTTTGCTTCTTATTATAAATTTTGTTATTTTTTAACGGACAGAATTGTTGTATAATGAATATTAGTATTTTTTAACAAATTATTACATAATATTTAAAAATTATATAGTACTTTTCAAATCCCTTTAGGAATCAACATTTTAAGCTAAATTCGCTCAAATAAATTATATTTCATATAGCAAAAATATTTGCGAAACATAATTAATTTCCAACTTGATCATTACAAAAACAAAAACATCGAAACAATCCCACAAAATTAATCAACTCATATTATTATCACACAAAACGTAATATTTTTATATCCCCTTAGAACATCCATCATTTCGAACCGATTCAGATGAAAAGTTGCATTTTTCACGAAACCTGACCCATTTCAAACTCAATTATACTAAACAAAAACTTCGAATCGATCGATCCATATCAAAGTTCCGCTTATTTCGCAACTCTAATGTGGGTTATTGTTGTTGTTAGCTTACACGTCGAAGCCTCCTTTCCCCGTCTATCTAAACACTAATTAACCGTATATGATTTACGCCGTCGATTGTGGTCTATATGCGATGCATCATCCGATGTAATAGTTTAGTTTGCGATAACTGGCGCGAAAGCCTTCGGCAACACGTTTCAACTATTGCCCAAGTTCGTGTGCGAAAATAATGAGGTGGAAGTTCGGAGTAGACCCTTTATAATGGTTCAAGGTAATATTTCGGGGCGCAAAAAATACGGTAATGAAAAATTGGTAACTCCGAAAACAAAGAGGTCCGCTTTTGGGAATTTGTTAGTTCGAAGTTCGGCTGCGGCTTTCGTTTTGAAACAATTTGTTTTTGCCAACTTTGATCGTATTTTATGCCGATTGAATCTTGTTTACGTTACGGTGGATTTTCGATTAATCCGAATTACATTGGCTAAATAATTTCGTAAATTTATATCTACAATATTATTTGAAACTGATTTTTTAATATTTTTTTGAATGCGTTTTCATTGTGATTTATTTTAATGAACGCTACTAATTTAATTTAGCAAAATAAATATTTATTATTTTGCTCAATATTCAAGTGTTTGCTGATGTTTTTAATGGCTCTTTTTTCAACGAATTGAATGCTTACTTTTTCGTTCGAATCCATAATTTTTTACGATATCTCTAATTAAAACAGCACGAAAACTCACACAATATGATCTCATAAACAAATAACAAGAATGTATATTACACGAAAAGGTCCAGCCCTCGAATCGGAGTCCGGATTACTTTTGTCATGTTCTTATCCCCGTCATTTTCTACGTGAATAAAAATTACAAGCAGTATTTTTTTATATCCAGCTACGAAAACGAGCCACGAATTCAAATATTTCATTTCTGTACATTTCTTTTATGAAAAATATATACATGTTTTTGTAAATATACGGAATGATCCTCGAGGATACACTGATGATGTATGAATTGAGTTTGTGTACTTTAATTTTTTAAAGCTTTATATATATTATAATATAATATATGAACTTATATTCTTTAGGAATTTTTTTCTTACAGCAAGACGAGATATAAAGTTGATAACTATCCAATTATCTTAATCGGTTTTCAGACTGGTGGATTAAATGTAAAGGTCTTCTACTTCGTACAATATAATCTTTCGATTTAACATCTTTGTCGTTTTTGAATTAACTTTTATTGAGTCGCTAAAATAAAAATTCATGATATTTCTTTTTATATTATTTCCACAATAGTAAACTTAAATTTTTATTACTATACAAAACGATACTAGAAAGGTTTTCAAATTATGTACTAACGTAATTCGGAATATTTTTCGAACGTGCTTCGAATTTAAATGCATTTTGTAAAAATTATTATCCTCGAACAAACATGCAATTATGAATGATATGGAAAATGCATTCTCGTTTGTAGGAAATTTCATGCATTTTCTATGAGGTACTATAATATTCTCAATTTCTCACCTCAAAGCTTCTTAGCGGGACCCAGTTATAAAACGATCTTTTGTTCGCTACGTGAAATACGCAGACGTCGAACAAATTTGCAAATAGTTTTCAAGCTTATTTTATAAATTTTCCAAAGAACTAAAATAACCGTTTAAACATTTTGAAGGGTTTACATACGTTATATTTGTACAAATTGCTCTGAAGTCCTCCGCAAACTATTTCAATTTCTCGGGCGCAAATTACAATTAGAATCCGCATGAAATCATTTGGTCGATGTTGTGTGAATTCATTATTTTTTTCAATAAAAAATAATAAAGCTATTTCATTCACCTTGAAGCAAAATAAAACTTTTATAAATTTATTTAAAAAAAAAAGAAAAACTTTCCTTTATATGCTCGCAAAACTTATTTTTCAATAGAAATTTTTCATCATAAATACTTATTATGGCCTTTGTGATGGAGGAAATTGAAAATTTCGCCCATATCTAAAGTCACCCCGAGATCAAATCAAAAGTACACACCACATTAAAAAGATTATATCTAAATATAATATATTTGAATACAGTATTTCCTGTCAATATAGAAAAAAAACATGGTACAATTTCATATGCGAGACTCCATTCAATACACTGAGCATCAGCCATCCTCCGAAAGCTTCAATGTCATTCTCATCCACCAATCCTTTTATCCGAGGAGATCGTAAAACAATATTTTCTCTTATTTTCACTTTGGCGAAATTGAATTTCGCCTTTCGACCGGACATATGAAATTTTTAATGCGACGCCCGGATTTGTCGTGCTTTTGGTGAATTTTCCGGAATTCTCGCGTCGATGCCGAGATTTTCCAGTGGAAAATTGTCGGCTGGGCAAAGGGAAACAGATACACAAACATTTCTGGGGCAAAGTTCCGCAAGAGAGCCCGTTTTGTTTACGGTACGATGGAAAGCAGCTTGCACGAGGCAACAGTATGGAACGACCAAATTGAATGTTCGGTTTCCGAGTTCTTTGTTCGGAAAATCGTTTCATTTCCCACAATTTTCCTACCGACGTCAATCTCCGTGAACAAGCTGACCATAATAGTGTTTTGTGATAGTTGAAGAAACAATCCCCAAATTAATTTCATATTGTTTTATTGTGCAATTTCATCAAAATGAAATCCCATATTTTGCATAAAAATGTATAATATGAATCAAAATAAATATAGTCGATTTTTTATAAAAATTCATAAGCGTTTCGTTCAAACTAACTATGAGTGCTAATAGAGTTTTGCCGGTATTTTGAATGCTGCATAAACTCTACTGAAAGTTTGTTGATCATAAATTTATGCATCAGATATAAATCTGGTTAATTTTCCGTAATGCAATCGTTAATTACAGTCTGAAACGTTTTGTTTGAAGTACCGTTAAGGGAATTAACAACGTTTTGCCGATGAGTCAGTTTTATGAGAATTTATTATCAACTATAATAGAATGTTAATTCGAATCGTTAGATAACACTTTACATAACAATAAATATTACTATAACTTTATTTGTTACAGATCGTGAAAGTTATTCTTAACTTATTATTTAAGGTAATTCTGGGTCAATTTTTAAAATGAGACACGATATGCACTTTTTCCTAGAAAATATGAGATTGCGATAGTGTCAGAAAAAATGAATTACTATATATTGGAATAATTATTACAATCTTCATATTATATTACGAAATATTTGTATTTGAAAATATTCGTTCAATTCATAGTAAACAGATCAAGTTGTTCATATTATACAAAACAATCAGCGATCGAATAGCTTATATATCGGATGTCTTTAACAAGTGAATTTGATTTTGGACCAGAACTCGTCGCGTTTCTAAAATATTGGATTCGCACTCAACGGGTTTCGAAAACCCGGGTTTTAAAAAATTCAACTCACACCAGACCCAAAATAAACCGCTCATCAAAGCCCGAATACCCGAAAGCCAATTGCAGTTTCTCGACCGCTAATTGATCACCGAACCATAGATAATTATACACGACACAGAACATGTTATATGAGCAAATATATTCG
Organism: Hydropsyche betteni; assembly: GCA_028571205.2. Classification (NCBI taxonomy): domain Eukaryota; kingdom Metazoa; phylum Arthropoda; class Insecta; order Trichoptera; family Hydropsychidae; genus Hydropsyche; species Hydropsyche betteni. The sequence continues at coordinate 2,893,425 of JAOXNN020000013.1, forward strand.
CAGAGTTTCAGAAAATCCACTCACCTATTATGCTAGGACTTTGCCAACGGCGCTGAATTAATAATTACCTTTAATTGCGGAATAATTCGCCCCCGGGAAGGTCATGCCTCGCGTTAATTAACGTGCTGAGGGTGTTAAACGGTGCAGAAGGGGACTTCCGACGCTCTCGAAGCCTTCTTCGCAATAAATTATATTATATTGTACAAACCAGTCGTCGCACTAGAAAGAGGATTTTGCGTGTCGTTACAACGAAATCCGCTACAAGTTGAAAAAGCTCACGTTTCAGTCGAATGTCGGGCATTTCGTCGTATGCCGCTGTTCAAATATAGTCGGGAAAAAATCGGCCGGTCTAAAATTGAAACAATTTTGATTTATCTTTGGTATCTCCAATATTAATCGGCTCTACGTGCTTCCGACAATCCCGGCTGTTTGCGCAGAACAAAACTTTTTTCTCGTAGAAAGCTTTTCAAGGGAAAATTTCCTACTTTTCTTTCGATGGGATATTTACTTAGATGACTTTTTTCGTTGCGAATTACGATTTCAACCATTTTCGATGTGTAAATAATATATAACAGTGTTTATGTCTTAACGAGGGTTTTTTATTTATTCTTTTTTGTTTGTAATAAAACAACCGATGACCTTTGAACTTGCTGATCAATCGTCTCCGAATATCGAAAATAATTACATTTTTTATGTCTCGATGAAAAAAATTTTTTTTAATCATTCACATTTATTTAGATAACCTTTCTTTGCACTTGAACAAATTTTAATTTTAAAAATTAAAATATCAAAATTTTTGCATAATAAATTATTTATACAACAACGAAGACGAACAATGCTTAAATTTCAGCTCAAATGAATTGGACCAAATTAAACTTCCACACAAATTTTCCAATTACAACCAAATTTTTTTAAAAAAAAACATTTAAATTTACTACAGACTGAAGTTATTTTAATATTAATTCGAATAATTATTTATCTTTCATTGTTCAAGAATAAAAACGGTTCTTTGCAATTCTCTTTCGTCCGACATCTGACAGTCCGCGATAATCCGACCGACGCACGTTTCTGGATAAACTGCGAGAAACACTTTGTTTTATTGAAAAATGTATAGTATATTTATTTAAAATGCTTTTAACTGAAATATTTTACGTAGATGTCGTGAGCACTTTTAAAATTGGATTTCGTCGATTTTCAGAGATCACTGTATTTGCTATCATCACAAGAATTTTCCGGATCGTTTTGGACTACAATACTTACATTAGGTAAATCTGTTTCTGACATTTTTTAAATTGAATGTAAAATAATTAGTTCGTTTCATTTGGAACGCATGCTAAATGAAACTGATTTATTAACACAATTTAAAATTCTTGCCTTTTCAACTAATTTAATTTTTTTTTAGAATTCACTGAAGTTAAACGATATGTGGAGTGGTTGTTAAATAGATGTAACCACATAATGTTACCTTTAAGTATTTGACGAGGGATGTATTTCAATATTTAACTCAAAGCTAACGCAATCCTTTTATCACCTCGTAGGGTAAAATGTTCAAACTTTTAACGGCATCAGATAAAATCTAATTTTACATTAGACTTTATATGGCCATATTGTATGCGCATGATTTTTGAATATTCCCGCTCTGTTTTTTCTATGAAAAAAATGACAAAATATTTTTATCAAGGATAAAATTTAATAATAATTGTCCGAAAATAAAACAATACATATTAAAGAATACGTGGGATAAAATCACCACGGGGACTTCGACGTCAATGAATCGAACATTAGCGAGGGGGAAGGACTCTCTTTGGTATCAAAAGGGCATTTTGCTTTCATTTCGCCTCATTCAAATGCTAATAGAGTACTCCCTTGATCCCGTACAAATCAATCACGAAGCTTTGAGAATGACTGGAATACTAATCGTCACCGTGCTAGCAGAAAAGATTCTCAAAACATTACACGGGTACGCGTTCACGTAGAATCACGTAATGCGTATATTAGAACAAATTATTTACGTTGAACTGTTTCTATGTACGATATATGTTAGCTCACATATAAAATACAATAAATATTAATAATATAAAAGAAGTATTCCCACTCCGATGAAAAATCGTTTCGTACCATCTATTATATAGTTAAATGAAAAATACAATTTCAATTCTATCGCTAAAGATTTTCCAGTTCATAAACGATTTTAATCACATTTATGAAAATCCATTAATATAATATTTAATACGCATACAAAGTGTTAATAATCCCTAACCGATTTTGCGCTAGTCTTTTCGAGGTATTTACACTCGAGCACTAAAACGCTTTTGCTGAAACTCCATGTAATACGTCTACTATACAATATTAGGTCTTCCCAGTATATTGTGTGGCAAATATTCGAAATACCGAAGGGATCCCTTTTAACCGCGGTTCGTTCCTTTTAACTGTCGTGTTCCGTAATTTCAATTAATCTTGAACGATGAATACGATCATATTTCGGCGAATATCTGCACGACCCAAAAAGTGCTACTCGAATGTATATATTAAGCATGAAATGCTGAATTTGGTGAAATAATAAATGTTTGCAATGCTTCGTATTACGAAGTATTTATTTGGTTTTAGAGTTCTTACAAATATTATTTGCTCGAAATTAATGTAATTGAGAGTCTTCTTTTCCATATCAAAGTCTAAAATTGGATTTTCTGTAAAATTATTTGTTTTTGTTGTTATATAAATGTGAAATTTCACATTTATTTAAGTTCAAATATAAGATACTCGGGGTGTATTTAAATGTCGAAATACTCGATTTGTTCGAAAAACAATATTTTAACAATAAACGTATTTTGATATTATTTCAATATATCGTTCAAAATCTAAATCGTTATCGTTTTATTTTATAGTTGTAATAATGTTGAAAATTTTTTTTAGTATCCAAATATGAAACCTGTACAATTTTCCATTATATTTCCCGAATAATCGACTGAATAAAAAAAAATGTTTCCCATTACAAAAACATGAGTATTATTTCAACTGTTGTTACTTACAGATTGAACACAAATGTTTATTTTTTTGAATTGTCAACATTTTCAATATTCTATGTATTATAGTATCGTTTAATTAATTTTTGTATAGCAAAATCAATGTTTACAGGCCGAAAATATTTATTCGATTTAGTTTAAAATATATTTCGGAAAAGATTATCAAATATTTGATTTTGTAATATTAATAAAACTCTTCTTTCGGGTTATCAAAATCTCGATCAAATAGGCTAAAAAGAAATTTGTAGATGAAATTTAAAATTCTTATTTTTAAAGCGTAATTGAATTTTTTCATTATATTCATAATGCCTAAGCTTTAGACTTTCAAGTTTCTTCACTTTTCGAAATTAAATGCATCACAAATATTAAATTAATAAAGTTAAGCACTTTTGTAAGCTTTTTTTAATTTTTTCAACCAATTACTGAAAATATTTAATATTTCAACTGGTAAGAAATCAATTTAGACAACCTGATCAAAAGTTAAGTTTTCTATTTTATACATTCGAAATTCAATAATAATTCTGAAAAAAATTTCTAGGAGATTATTCAAATTGAATATTTTTAATAAATGCATATGTTTATATATTTCAGACATGCAAACGCCTTCGGCATTTCATTGTTTTCACAAAGCACACCATCGCAAATATATTTCAAAGAATTTCTCTTTTTTCTTGCGTTTCCATCTACTTTTAATTCTTTCATTTATAATAAACTGTATCTTTCAACACTAGGCATAAACAATCGTAAAGCAAAAACGAGAACACAAAACATTACACGTGAAAAAGCAGAATAATTTCGTAATTTTTATTTAAAATCGAAAAATATTTTTACGTAACACAAACACGTAACCAAATATATTTATTTATTATATAAATGGGTATTTAATACAATCACTTGTATTTAGTCTGAAATTGAATATTTATTTTTTCCTTTCCAGCTTATGAATTTGAAAATGTTTTATTTATAGACGTTATATAAATGATAAAAAAAATATTGTATTCAATCGATTCGATGAAAAATTTAGCCGGTAAAGTTATAAAATATACAATTTAAAATTAGGCAATGAAAAGAAATTGATTATGGAAATTTATACCATTTTCACAACTATACGACATATCAAAATGTCTAGTTAATTAACTAATTAAGTCAAACACGACATCATACTCAACCAAAATCTATCCTAGTAATTTACATGTTAATCACTACTACATAAAGACGAAAAAGCATTTCGGTTACATGCTCAACATCGCAACAGCTAAGTTTAATTAACCACTATCCACTTTGACCTTCCACATTCACATACACCAAAAACTCAACAACAAACCATCAAAATCCACAGCCTGAATTCAGCCAAAATATCAAAATTCGCCCAAAACATAATGAAAAGAAAACTACTGTATGTCCCTATAACAATTACGAGGTCGGGAATAATTAAATTTCGCTTGTCCCTGGCAAATATATCGATGTGTTCCGGGGAGCGAGCCTTTTGTTTGCATTTAGTTCACACGAGCCTAATCCCGGCATTCGATTTAATAATTTCGCATGGATTAGCCAGAATTGCGAAGAAGAACCGCATAAGTGTATTATGCGAGGGTATATTGTATTGCGGTGAACACATATCGTGTATAGGAATGGTTAAGATTGGTTGGTCGTTTTTTTGATGTTCCCCTTTCTTGGGAAAGTTGAATAATTCGTTATGTAAATCGAGTTTTCTATTAGTTGTTTTTAATAAAATATATTAATTAGTTTTGAACTACGTCGTTCGTATAGATTTTATATAATGTTGATTACAACACGTGGTTTTTCCAATATGCTTTTTGTATTTAAGGTATTTTTCCTTTTGTTAAAAAGAAAGGTTTCTCGAGGGGTTTGAATGCTGAAAACTATCTTTTCCGAAAGGTTTCAAGTTAATAACATTTTTTTATCGATTGTACAACTTGTCTCTTAACTTTTTTATCATTGAAAACTGATGTATTCAACGAGACTGAATTATTAATCAACAAATCAAAATAGACTATATTTGCAATATATAATATTAATGCTTTCTGCTTCAAACGATTGAGATATGCGAAATGAAAATTTAAACGCTTAAAATATTAATATTTGTCATAATTCGTTATGTAATCGTTTAAAATATTGATACAGCATATAAATATTCAAAGGAAATAAAAGCTTTTCTACAAAACACAAATATTGATTAAAATTCAATATCGTACATCAACGTGACTATTATATGATGCATTGGAGACATAAAATGCAAATAAATCATTTCATAATTGAAATAAACAAGTCATGTTTCAATGAACAAAATCACGAGGCAAATTAAATCTATTTCAATGGAATATTCTGTCGGATAAAAATTAATTTAAAACATTTCCTAATTTAATACATCTGCGTCTGTCAGAATACAGAGTAGAGCTGCACACAAAGTTTTTCAAATTTGCACTTGAAAGCCATGCAATTCGCAAAGGCTACAATCGAGAATGTTAATACAACACACAATACCATGAATTATTTTAAAATTCGAACTTTCCGTCTATTTTTGCTCGACAACATTGAATTATCAAACTCCTAGACCGATCGTAAAACTTGCATGTTTATCGCGCAATACGCTCGAACGCGTCTTAAATTTGCACCGAGCGAAATATCGACTAGCAAAAGATCGCAAATTTCTCTTTGAACCAAAATAGAAAATATTCCGAAACGCAGGCCGTGTACAAGAACGGAATTTTCCATAAAAAACCCTCGTCTCCGACGACGAAATTGAAACGGTGCCGTGGAAACCCTTGTTTTTTCCGCGTTGTCGGGAAATTTTCCGGCTTTCCCGCAGTAAATCATCGATTTAATCGACGGTAAATTATGGTTTAGTATCGGAGGCATTTGTTTGTACGATTGTGATAATTTTCTGTAATAATTTTCTTTCGTTTCTGCGGCAGGGAATCGGACCGTATTGTATAATATGTAAGGGCGTTGACAATGAAAGTGAAACAGTAGCCGCATTTTATTCCCTCGTGATATATGATACGCTTTAATGATAAAAGTGTTCCACTCGACTTGTTAAATTTAATTTTTTCATTCATATTATTCATGAAAGATCGGCGTAAATTGCCTCGTAAATATTTTTTTTCACGGGTAAATGAAAGTGCGAGGACACGAGTGGTAATTTAGTTACATTGCACAGAAAAAAATATGAATACAACATGAATAATGTACAATTATGGTTAATTTTTATAATTTATACTGCGCAATATATGTATGCGAATTATTATTTTATTATATGTTCTCATCAATCATTCGTTCAATATGTTTGTTTTTCAATACAACACATGATGTATAAGTTACTTACGTTCCCAATTTGTCATCGAATAATTGAAAATGACAAACGCTTATAAATGTGAATTACAATTGCTAAGCAATCTTTATTTATTAAAATTTCAAAATATTAAATTTTAATTTTTCTAATTAAAAAATAATAGCTTCATTTTGTTAATTAGAAATCCTTAATGTTATACTAAAATACTCCTTGTCTAATATTTTCATTAAAGTAAATTAAGATTATGATTTAAACTAAAATTACTTATGAATTTAGTAAATTAAATATTTTCTTGTATAAAATAATGTATATTAAAGAAATTTAAATAGCAAACCGTCTATTTCAATTCCCTTTTACGACGACAGAAATAATTCCTACTTCGCAATAGCGTTTTTTATTGGAAAAAAAACACCTTATTTTTTCCAAATCTCACAAAGTATTTTATTAGATACCGACATTTTAAATTGCAAACGCATGTATATACGTTTACATTAAATTTTCAATTACTTTAGAATATTGGATTTTCTCAATGTCGAAATTTGTTGATAAATAAGCTTGTTCTCAACAAAATACGTAAACTGTGTAAAAATCTCTGGGATACGGTATGTATCCTGAAATAAAATTTTCATATTTGAATTTTACAACACATTCCGTTTATGTAACATGGAAAATTCTTTCTTTTATCTGAGTATGGTGCACAAATACCAAATATTTGCATATATCGTTTGATTCATCATAAATATTTACGTTTATGTTTTATTCTTATATTTTGAAACATATTTATGTGGGTCGATAGCTTCATAAACATTGTAATTAGTGTTCTTCTTTCCATCTAACAAAAATATATAATCCACAAAGAAAAAGCGTATTAAAAATATAAAAATTGTGATTGAAGTCACGTCGTTTCTTCAAATAATTTATTTTTGCACTAAAAATATATTCATCTCTAAGAAGAGAATGAATTATTTTCATATCACAATCTATGTACATATATGATTCTATAAAAGCATTCCATAGATTAATCTATAATTAAACGTATACATTTCTGGAACAGAACTAAATTAGTTATGTGATGAACATAGTACTGCGCAACGCGATAAGTGATTGTTATCCGGGAAATGTTTATTTACATACGGATATGTCAATATTCTACATTTTATCCTTACATCAAATATTAATCCATTACTGAAAGTGTACTTTCACGAACAAAGGTTCCCTTTCTCTCCAAGCTACTCCTTTTATACGTTCTTTTTATGCACGTTCATTAAAACTTTCTATTGCAGCGTCAGTTTAACCTTTTCACCATCGTTCACAGCACTCACAGGATTTTTATTTTGACAAATAATCCATTCTACTTTATCAAATTGCTTTCGAAAATTTGGCCACCGAAGCCCATGTCATTGTTATCGTCACAACCCAACACAACACATCATCGTTATCAAAAACCTCTGCCTTGGCTTTGCGCTTTTATTCGAAGCCTTTGTGTTCGTATTTATTATTCCCTTTCCTATCTCGCAAATCTTTCTTCATAAGCTCGGCACGCAAAGGTGAAAAGAAGAGATGAATTTGTACGAAGAAGTCACCAACGCCTTTTATTATATTATAGATATTTTTTTCCTAGTGAATAAAAATTAATTTAAAATGTTGTTTTTTATTAGTAGAATATATTCCTCGGAGGATACCTTCCAGGTATCATGCCTATTTTGTCAATAATAGAGTTCCAGTTCTATGTAGTATGTGCATATGGGGATTTGAATCGATGAGCATTCAGCGTATAATAGCGTATCAGTAAACTAATACGCTTTGATACCATAATTCGAGTCCATTAAAGTGAAAATTGTTCTTTGTCGTCCGAAAATAATTTATATTAAATAAATTTCGTAAACAAAACCTTCTATTTCAACAAAGATATCATTAAGTTTCATATCTCGCGAAGTTAAGCATTGTCTTAATTTGTATGGCGGTTGTGTTCACGCACGTGTGTTAGGTTCGTTTAATTAAAACATAACGAGAACCTAATTAAAGCGTCAAAACGTCAAAAGCGTCATCCGATCCACGAAAATTTGGTTTAATTTCCGCGAAATTGTTGTTTCCGCGCCCAATCGAACTTCTGGTGCGGCCAATTTTCGATAATTACTTTTTGAAAAAGACATAATATAATATAATTTCGCGACGGAGGTGTTTCGCGATGTTTTTTTCAATCGTTGAGGTGGGAAATTCGATTGATGAACATTTTTCTCGGGTACCACGTTTGATATGTTTGTAATCGTTGATCCGGTAATATAATATTTTGGTTTGAAATTAATTTGGCGATTATAAAATCCGATTTAAACATGTTTTCGATGCTATTATATTAAATAATGTTTATTTAACGTGGATGCGATTTGGCAAAAGAACGATACACACTCGTTTATTATTCAGTCCATAAATTGATAATATATCTTCGTTAAAACACAATGCAACAAACATTTTGTTGCCAATTTTATTTGAATGTTTTAGTAGTTTCCATTGTTGTATATACATAAAAGAAAGGAAATATATTTTAATAAATTCATTGAATTTATGTCATCTTATTAATAATATATTGTTTATTAGCTTATTTTTATTCTAGAAAAGTTGTTTGTTTTTTGTCATAAAAAAATTAAATAACTATCATAAAAATTGGATAATGGAAAGAACAATAATCTAAACGTTAATCATAAAAAAATTTTATGATACTATTATATTTTTTATCAACAAAAACATTTCGCTTTCTTATTAAAAGCAAATTCACCCTGACAAACCTCACCTTGAAAATTTTGATTCAGCACTAAAACATTACTAAAGGCGAAACTTCATGCTGAACGTAAACATGAACGTATTTCATAAACCAAAGAAGTAAACAAAAACACATACATCCATTCACACTCACTCCGGCTCACGCGATACGCTCGCGCTCACGCCCACCGCACAATTTTCCCTAATTGAATCAACCACGAAAAACCCACCGAATTCCCATAATTCTTTTTTCGTCGAACAACACTAATTTATTCGGTGTGCGGATATTCCGAAACCCGATACCGCGACCTTCGCTTTGGCCCAACCTCATCAGCCCGACGCGTATTAATCTGTTTCAGGCTGAGTGGCCATCGATACACCCTCAGTTCATATAAGGAAACTTATAAATGGCTCACGCGATATCTAATAAGCCTACGCGTAATAAATGGGGAGCCGATGATTAGGGCGTCTAATAAACATAATCAAATGTATTCGTGGGCGTTCAATCAGCGCCGAATCCATTAATTTAGTCTGGATGTGAAAATTCGTATGGGGGTGTCAATTATGAAATGTGGAAAGTTCGTTGAAAAGGGAAGAAATTCAGATGCGAAATTTTCCGTGTAGATGGCGCTGATGGTTATCATGTGCGAATTTTTTTTCGCTTCTTTATAATATAAAACTTTTAGGATACGATGAAATATAATCTCAGGCTTACAATTTCAGATCCGCTCGTTCACTAACCACTCCATTTGTCGCTTGACTTTAACTTTCTGCGAGAACAGATGCGTCCGACAAAGTAAAACCGTTTAGAAGTTTAAAATAAACGCAACAAAAGAATAAAGATTCAAAGTATAGTCTAGATTAATTAATCCAGTGCAAAGTTTTTCGTCGGATTCGTAATTTGTGAAAAGTGTAGATTTTCGGCGTTAACTCTTCAATAGAGATTCTGGGAAAAGTTCGGGCGTTACTTTTTATTTCGCATAAACGATGTTAATAACTAGGCGTGTTTGCTGGTTATTTTTCGTCTGCTTGCTGGAAATACACTTTGTTTATTATTACGATGGGGCCTTTGAAATCCTCGTCCAGTGTAATTAAAATAGGAAAAAGCGGGCGGCACGTAAATTTAATGAAGTCAGCTGGCATTGATTTAGATCGGTCAAAAGGGATAGCTGTAAATTTTTCTCTTGCTTTCTTCCTCATTCGTTCATTTACGAATAATTTATTTTTAAATTCCGACTTGTTTTATAATGAAAATTTTAAATAATATGTTATGCTTTATGTTAATAATTTTTCATCAGAATTTAAAAGTTTCTGGCGTACGACTTTTGAAATGAAAAAGAAGTATATTTAAATATATTTTTCATGTACGTATCACTCAGAAATTGGCAGAGAGAAGCCCCTTTGAAAACTTTCAAGGATCGACACCGTAAAAAACTCAATGCGATATTGCTTGAGAGAAAAAATACAACAAATTTTCATCTAAATAGCCCGAAAAAATTATCAACAGTGGCTCGAAATACGTCGATAATTTATTGCCTAAATTTTCTAATATGCTGATATTGAGAAAACTTATATAACTTAAATATTTCTATCTTATTTCGAATTTATCGGACGAAGTTTATCGTTTCGCATTATTTATATGTAAATAAAGGTCAACGCTTTATATTGTAACGGCTTCTCAATACAAAGAAGCAAACATATTTCAATTCTGATATTGAGAATATAATCATTTTTCGATATATTTTCAATGGTTTCGATCTCAGCTATTTATTGTGATATAATATATTCGTTTTACATTGTACATCGAAAATATTTATCATTATTTTGTTATTACAATAAACGTCGAAGCGGCTTCATTGTTCCTTTGAATTTAATAAAATTGAATCTTTAAAAAATCTGTTATTCCTAAGAAAATCCATGGCAATCTCAAGCACTATTGGATCCTCTTATAGTAAGTAAAATTTAAACGTTACCATAAAAGACAAGTCTTTCAGGATCCTTCAACGTAACGAAAACGTCAAGAGTAGGCAGCACTTTGATTCCGGATGATCCCTTGTTCTGTTTCGAAAAAGCCCACCAAAGACAAAAGTCCAAGGGTTAAATTGGAGGAAAACGAACTCATCCCTCGTCCATCCCACGTCTTCCCATTTCCCTCGGATCTGAAAATTCGGGTGAGGGTGGTCGACCTCCTTTCCAGACCGCTAAAAGCGCTCAGGATCATTATGGTCGCGTTCATGCTCTCCAGGTTCAAACCGCCGGGTTAACCTAATTAAAAAATAACAAGCGACTCGTGGAAACTCCTTGAAAAACGCTAATGTTGTAAAATTTTCGGAAACGACATTAAACGGTGTCCACAGACGTAATAGTCCCGAAAATCGCTAGACCGTGTTGTGTGTCAGTAAATTACTTAAATTGAAAACGTATGAGTCTCTATGTCTGCATTCCGAATTATTTGTATTGTAGATGTGTACGTTTTATATTTTCTACGTCAATATTCATATTCGACACACGTTCTACTTGTAAAAAATGTCTGATGTAGCCAGTGCATGACTTCTCACGTACGTGAATGCTTCACGTATACCTCAGAGGGGCAATTTTGAATATTTTCATTCGGCTATATTGTATTGTATATTATAATGATAAAAATCTCTATATAACCTTTGAAATTTGCTTTCATGACCAGTGTGTATGGCGATTAAGTGATTAATTTTACCTTTGAAGAATTGAAAATGTTGTAAAAGAGAGATGACGGTACGGATATTCTTCAAAGCTTATAACGTTGAATATTAATTTTTCGTTCATTATATAAATTGTCTTATTTTATTTTACAAATGATCTCATTACAATTTTCCACTTCAATGACAATTAATATATATTAATACAAATTTCAAAATTAGTTTTATATTCGACTACAAAAGTCGAACATCGCCCGTTTCAAAAGCACTCATTTTTCTCCGCGCTCATATTTCATTCTGCGTATTGTTAGAAAGGGTTCCTTCGACGCGAACGTCATCTTTGACATAAAAGCATCAAGTAAGACCTTGCCAGGTGTAAAGTGGGTCGTAGCAATAGTGCCGCTAAGAAAACACGGACAACTTAATATGTTAGTGACAGCCAATGCGTAGTGAAAAATGGCAATTTCCAGCCGAAGGAGATGACTCTGACGACAATAAAAGCGAAAACCTTGAATCGGAGCCCTTTGTTGTGTGTTGTCCGCGACGGAAGAGAACATCGAGGTTTCGACAATGGTGAAGGTCGACTGCGAAAACGAATCGTAACTCGAGCTTTCATTGCGTCGTAAAGTGAGCTTTCCTCGGTGGAAAGTTGAGTTTTCTCTTTGCGTATTATTTTTATGCGAATGCACTTTTAGCTGTGTGTGAATTTACCGCTTACTTATACGCATATTTTTCCGAGATGATCGCCTGATGCACGTGAAGGGCTCTCCAAAGGCGAAAAAAGCTTTCCTGGAACCGTTATTTTCATTTTTTTTTTGACGAGGACCCTGTTGAAATTGAATTCGTGTCGTATGCTTCGGGGACGTATGGAAATCGAAAATAAACGATTTATGAAATATCATTACTCTTTCACGGAACGTTACCTTTTGCCGTTTTCCATTAGAGAGTCCGCAAAAAATGTTTTCGCAGTGAAAATTTTTCACTGTTATGTCAGGTGTGAGAAAGTTAAAGACTAACTTATTTCCTGTGACGTCAATGCAAAAACAGATAATCGCTTTTTGATGTGTTTCTCTGTGAAATTTTTGTAACAAAATTCATTATTCATATCTTTGTAAAAACGTAATTGATATGTACAAATTTTTGTTTCCACCACCGAAACACAAATTGAATATTCCATACCTTGATACTCACAAAAAAAATTTTTTTATATATAATACACGTAAATTTCATTATTTTTATGAAAAAATTGAATATTTCAGACTTATTCAATATTTTATGACGTAATAAAAAAATAAAAAGCTATGTATCTCATACTAGGATAAACTAAATCAACTTATAAGGAAAAGTGAATCGCCTTTTTTAAAAAATAGTTCTTTTAAGCAAACGAATATGTTGTTATCTAAAACTTTTTTTCAATCTACTTAAAGCTCACCGATAAAAAAAAATTATTGAGTTAAAAATAATAATAACGATTAACTTTATATACAGAACGTGTGTGAAAGACTTTCAGTAATTTTCACCGAAAAGGAGAATCCTCAAGCGCGCTATTGAGTACGCGCCAGTACCTCAATGAGATTTTCGCGCCGAAATGCGATCTCTCTAGTTTTTTCCCGCCTTCGAATATTTTGAATAATGCGTCCGACAATGAAATCCAATTAGGAATAAGCTTTTGTCAACGTATAGCGGAGATTTTCGACGAAAACGGAGCAAGGGTGCGCGCCCGAGCAATTCTTCTCTCGTCCGTTTCGAGTCCCATTGCGCCCGTTTATACACTTCGAAGAAAATCATTTCGGCGCAAAATGAAACGGGCGAAAAATAGGAGAATGTTTTTTATTATATATTTTTTTGTTGAGGATTTCGCGTGTGAAAGGATTAAATTTCGTTACGCGTTTTCGTCGGTGTCGAACGCTGATTTGTTTTGTTGCGTGTGTGTGTTGCGAAATGTTCGGTAAATTCCGAATTTCGTTTGATGTATCAAGTTCGTGCGAAATGTTATATAAATTTGCAACGATGGTTCAGGATTATAAATAGTCGCTGTTGCAGTAGGGATGGTGTATTTCATCAATTTCATTTATTTGAATGACGTTACGTGATGTGCGTTGTTTGATAAATTTTCGCGTTTTATCCCTGAATCTATTGAAAATTGGTCAAAATATTTATTTTTTCCGGAGATGAAACAATAAATTACATTTAAATCAAAGTTTCCATATCATATTGTTTTTGGTGGTTTATCGGCCGTTTTAAAACTTTTGGGTTCATTTAATAATCTTTAACCTTGTCATACTCAAATCAAATGTTGTATAAAAACAATATAACCTAATTTCTCTCCATAAACCGTGATTTATATCTTAGCCACGATTTCATAAATCTTTTTTTTATAGCCTTATATCATATTTTGTTTATAAAGCAGCATTTTTATGAATTTCCATGTTTTCGTTCACAAATTGTATGAAAAAAAAATATTTTTTAACTTTTTTTTCAATTATAAACCATTTTATTTTACAACGCCAAACTTTTTATTGTTTCTACTTTTTTACTTTAACAAATTGCGGTTTATATCGAAAAAAAAAACAAAACACAAACAACGATAATTCCACTGACGGTTACGTTGTGAGAAAACACTTAGATACAAGGTTTTCGTATCGAAAATTTTCACTATTACACCAAAAAAGCTATCGGGTACCCCGTTTAGTATAAAATACAATATGAAATGATGTTGTAACGTAATTCAATCCGAATCCATATATATTACCCGTTTACTTTGAGCTTACCACAGACAGACATAAATTGACTACTAATATTTTATATATATATCAACAAAAGCACTTCAGATTCTCATTAACAACCTAGCAAATTTATATCACTACAAAACAAATAACTTCACCTCGAAAACCACACACGATTTAAAATCGCTGCATTTGACACTTCAAACCGCTACAGAAAGTTTCCAACACAATCGAACCCCGAAATAAATCGATATTTAGCACGAAAATCGAAACCTACGACGTATTTACAACGAAATTCCGAAAGTTCGCCTAATGAACGGACAATTATCGCGCAAACGAGCTATTGAAAAGCGCGAAACTCTTACGCCCACAAACGCGCGTAAATTGCGAGCAATCGTTTCTCGCTACAATTATATTAACACGCCGATTTCGCTCGCACAGTAATAAATACTTATTAAAATGTGTATAGGGCATCATCAGTGTGAAATTCGGCGAGTCTATCGTCGGGGACCGATTAAAAATCAACACGGTTCAATTCGACGGTCTAGAGCTAGACTAATGCCGATTGATTCTATGGGTGTTTCAATGGGCGAGTTGTGATATTGTCTGTATTTTGTTTTGTTTTGTGATGGTCGGATGATCGTTTTGTACGGTTGGATTCTGTATTTTTCTCGATTGAAAGGTTTTTCGATGAAAAGTTTGAATATTCATGCTTTTTCGTACGGAACTGTATGATGCAATGAGCTTACGTCTCGTTCGGAATATTTTCTATATTCAATTCAACCGATTTCAATATTTTTATTAAATCCGTAATCATATGCAACCTATATGGTCATAAAGCAAAGAGTTTCCAATAAAATTTCATAACCTGTTATTTTTTAATATTAAAACCATCCCATTTTAACGACCTTAATCCAATGAAATGCTATCTATCTATCCGTAACCCCATCACATTATATTTAAATCGCGATCATTTTTAAAAATATAAATTTTTTGCACCTATCACCCTAACCCTATTTTCGATTACACAAATTTTTACACGGATCAAACCCGAAGAACACGGCGTCAAACAAGGGGCGGACTCAAAAAAGGTCCCGTCAAAGTTTGAGGCGACATTCCACAAAACGGTCCCCATAACTAAAGAACCGAACCCATATCACAGATAACGGAGGAACTCAAAATGAGTGATGACGATCATTGTTCGTCGTTGAAAGGGCTTCTTTCGCGCCGAAGACTTTTCATAATCGATATTGTCGCGGCGGCCATATTTCTCCTTTAAAGTGCCGAAGAAAACTGCTTAAACGTCTGTTCCATTATTTTATTTTTTTCATGTGAAAGGAGGGATGATATAAAATGCTAGCAGTCGGAAAAAATGTGTGCTTATGAAAAAAATCGAGTTTATTTTCATATCCGGCTGTTGATGTCTTATATCAAATAAAATTTCTCATCCGCGTTGTCGCAAATTTAATTTGTATAAAGCTGCGTCGTTACGTAGAACTTGTAAGTATAAAAATTCTTAAGATTTCTACATTTGATTTCTAATTTTTTGATGAGTTCTAATATTAGTGATAATAATCAGAATTTATATAGAAAATTATAAGAAAAATGCTTCCGTTTCAGTTTTCTCTTAATTAAACAATAATAATTAGAAATATAACATCAGTATAATAGATAAATATTGGTTTTCGTTTAATTATTCATGATAAATAATTTCAAAAATAATCAAAATTCAAATAAATAATTTTCATTCAAAAGCACAACCAATATACTTTCACCAATCGTCATTTGTAGATTCAAGATTTTACCAAATTATTTTTTTTAACTAATAAACTTTTTCACCAATAAAATCCAAGTTTTCCGAAAATCTTCGTACATTTACAGCAACACTACGAATTTGCGTTTTTACCATTCCATTACTGCTGCGTCGTCGTATTTCCAATCTCATTGCCCGATTCGATCCCCGTTAATTTTTTCACTTTGATTCCATTACAACTTTGTAACTAGATATTGCGATTGAATCAGAATCTGATTCGTGATAAATTTCCAATCCGATATACAATATTATGTTTGCATCTCCTAAGCCATGCAGCTTAAGGCGAAATCTGCTGCTAACCGCAGATAATTTCGGCTCAGCTCTAACATACTCCGCGAATATAAAGATTTCGCACAGAATTATAAATCGCGAGGGTCTAATAAATTCCAGTAATCGTTGTGATTTAAACCGCGAATAATTTAGAGTTGTCGAGGATTCGTTTGCGGAACGTAGCTAGACGTGGTACTGAGCAAACAAATACCCTAGTCAGGTCGAACTTTCATAATCGAATTTCACTAATATTTATCAAAAATCCTTCTCTCGTTTGTTTGCCGCGATTCGCTAAACAAACGGACGGAGAGAGCCGCTCGGCGAAAATGAAAGAAAATTTTCACTAGATTAAACAACACAACATTGGACGTTCGAATGAATGTTTGGCAAATTTATATTTCATCAAGTGGACGTAGCGAAATTCGATCGAGTTGAAAATTCTTGCACGGAATATAAATGTTGTTGTTTAAGGCGATGATTGGTGAATTTTAGGTTCATCGTTAAATATTAATATTCACCAATACAGAAATGTTTCTATTTTGGGATTTTAGCGAGCCGTTTCGATGAATGTGATGAATTCAATATTGTATTTGACTCTGATTGCTTTTTTTATTTTTGATCATTTTTCGTGCGTGTACATTTCATATTCTTGCATGATTTTATAAAATTCAATTTTTATTGTACATTTAACCAGAAATTGAAGCGTATGGTTTATCGATGAAATTTGAGATTTTAAGAACTCCAGACTTTTACAATGATACACATTCTTCTTTGTTAATTCAAACAAATGAGTAAAAAACACTGTAAAAAAAAAATACTGTTAGTGAAACGATTTAGAAAACTTTAATAAAACGATACTTTTTCAAAAATAAATGTGTACAAATCGACGAAAGAATTGAAATGACAGATGTCATACAGCAAACTGCTCAGTCGCAAAAAATCATTGTACGTTTAAGACACTTTTCTTGCTTTTTCCCGGGATTTTGCGTGTTTTCTTCGTCCTCGAAATTCTCGAGAATAACTCGATAATTTTCCGATATCGGCAAAGCTTAACGGGGCACCGAATCGAATAACGTATCGAACTAAAAGTGTTCGACAAAGCGAAAACGTAATATTTGACATGGATGTTTAGTTGACGTCAGAGCCTATATCAATATTTATAGGTGGGTTTTATTGGTTTATAATTTTCGCAATAATATTTTGAAACTTTTTGAAAGTTATGCGTATATTTTTTCTATGGCCTGAATGCGGAAATTTAATGCTGAAGTTCATATAGTTATACTGAGAACTACCATTACATAGACCCTTCATAAGACAAATAGTGTAAGTTAGATTTTTCTTGCCGTAAATTAACTAGAAACTTCCAAGAAAAAATTTTCGAGCTTATAAGCGCACATTTTCGAAAAATTAATATTGCATCATTGTTTTAAAATTATTTCATGTTATTATTATGTTATCAATTTTTCAGTTTATATATAATTTTCATTATAGATTTCGATTCTATCGGAAGTTTGGACATTTTATACTACGAAGTGGCAGGTTTAAAGAGCCGAATACTAAAACAATCCTTATCCAAATAGTTTCAATTCAACAGTACGAGACAACTATCTATCGACCGGGCCGCATATTGCTTAACTTTCACGGCGAGAAATACAAAACAACTTCAAAATATATATTTTGATATTAATAACACATGAAAATCATAATCTTAACTTGAAGGAACATTTCATACAAAAAACATATATTTTTCCCTCATACAAATCCATCCCGTCTTTCGATAACAAAACCGTTCCATACAAAGCATCACTTACGCATTAATATTTACCCATCTAAAATACATTTTGACTGAATTTTTTATGCTAAAAAAATCACAATATGCCTCCACATACAAGAAATAATACAAAACAATATATTTACGATGAAACACAATATTCCTTCCGCAGCGTGGGCGCAACAACCTACCTAGGTCTCTCACGTCAAAATGCGTTACGTGCCATTTTTTTAGCCCCACCACGTTTTCAGGATATTTTCAGCAGCAGTCGGTGTTGGTTTTCGGCTAATTAATGTTGACAGGACGCGTCGCCCGTTATCGAAGCGTTTTCGATCACCTGTCAAACTCGCCAAAAGCGGCGCCGTGATTCGGCCTAATTAATTATTTCGGGCGATTTTCCGCAAATTTTATACGTGTTATATAACCGTAGAGTGGGTTGGTGGGTGGTGATTACTCGTGACAATAAATCACGGTCGTGGAAAAGTCTCATGTTTGGGGAAAAACCGTGAGAAATTCGTGTGCAGTAGTTTGTGTCGTATGTATGTTCAGGTGTGAGTTCATGTTGTATTGATTTGGATTGTATAATAAATTTATTCTGGCTTTTAGTAGAAATTTTAATTTAGATTAATGTGTTGTGTATGATAAACCTCATTCCGGATATTACTTGCATATTTGTGTCGCATACATAAAAAATTTAATATAATAATTGAAGAATCTTCCTGGTTGTACAAAAATGAAAATCGACGTAATAAAATTTACGAACCTATTAAGTAACTTATGAAAAGATTCATTTTTCTGAATTTCTATTGAAAGCACAAACTTTAAAAAGGAAATGGATTCAATTTTGTACCTGAAAGATACTTTATATTTTTCCCTATAACAATATGACTTGTCTTAATCTAGCGTGAATTTTGACATTGGATTTCCTCCAATAAATTTCTACATGTGTCGCTCGTAAATTTGAAAGACTTTCACTTTTCAGCTAAAAATTCAATATTCAAAAGCGATAAATTGATGTGCGTGTTTCTCGCAAGAAAGAAGTCGTTTAACACGCGAACAACTTTGTCTTTATTATCTTTTCGATGGTAAAATCTTTCCGGTTATAAATTTTTGTTATCTGATTGTAAGTTAAAAGATACATATAATGTTTTATATGTGAAAAAATTTATAATTCAACTATAGGAATTCGTTTAACCATCCCAAATCCGTGGTGTATCTATTTTCAACGTCGCCCAAATATAAATTATTTAATAATAAAAATTTTCAAATTTTAGCTTCTTGTAAGAGACCAATAATTTTCAATGAATATTTTTATTTTTGTTATGAATTTTATGATCGAATTCCTTCAATTTTTTTTACGAATTTGGGGATAAATTTAATTTGAAAAACAACATCGTAGGGTTAGAAGCATTCACATTTATTTTCAATCTTATCACAAGACAAGTGTTCGCGCCGTTCCGAAAATAAAATTGTACGTATCGCAAGATTGAATGTGATTTTCATTCGCCAATTCGGTCGCATAAATCAAGACGACCGTCAAAAAATATGGAGAATATCTAACGTTGTGATGTACATTCAGACGTTTCTATATTGTCTGAAGGCACTATGAAATATTCATATGTTTTTCTCCGGGAAAAATAGTTTTCGTACTTCTCCCGAAACGAAAACTTCTTCTTTTGCGGCAGGGCAAATTTGCTCGATCAACATCGAAAATGCGATACGTTTTTGCTTATATTTTTTATCACAATTATGATAATTATTATCATTAGAAAATATTATCTATTTATGATTTATTCACCGACTTTTTAATTTATAAATATTATATTGTATAGTGTATATAAACATGGTTCTTTTACAACGCGTGAGAGTTCCAAGCGATATTTTTGTTAAAATAAGTGACTTCTTCGCTTTAGATTGAAAAAAATTGTTTTTAAATCATATGAAATTTATCTGAAACCGTAATTCGTTGTAAATCCGATTAATCATGATCCAGCAGACTGTGAATTCGTTTAACCGCAAGCCTGGCGAATTCGTCCAATTACTGAAAATTTGTAAAAAAAGACAACTTCGTTAACAGAGTATTGGTCGAAGGTGCACTACACTTTTTTACTATACAAAGGAGAAAAAGTGAAATGAGTTTTCTCTCTAACAATTAAACCCATTAGCATGGCGGTTTTTCTTTTATTGGAGCACGGACAAAGGAAAACTTACAAAATTGCTAGATGTTTTCTTTAGACATTTTTTGAATGGCGGAAAATTCCATATTTAATATTCGAACATGCGGTAAAGGTTCAAATATTGAAAAAATGGTTAGAGTTCCATTTAAACCTAATTTGAATAGAATAAACACGGATAAAATAAATATTTTCTTTTATTATCAACGATTGCGTGATGTATACGCACGTAAAGGTTTGTTGACTTTACATAAAAAAAAACCAACTGTAAATATTAATCTGTTTCGATTTTTATACATTTCAATATTATGAACCTTAACCTGGATATTGTACTCATTAATAGAACGAATATATGAACCATAAAATGAAAACGAAACAATACGATTTCCGTTTAATGGCAATTTTAACACAGCATATATAATAAGATTACGGGCGAATTAAAAAAAGGAATAATAAGGAATCAGCATTTTTTACGACTTGTAAAGGAACCACCTGACGTTCATGGCCGTTTTACGGGCGATTTTGGCGGTTTTTTCGAAATGGCGCCGACCCGCTAAAATGGCTGACCTGTTGCGCGACTTTTCATTTATCGCCGATTTATTTCGTATTCAGGTACGTCACAATTTTTTACGACCGTTTTTATTTTCGACCGGGTGCGGATATTATATTGAAATTTCCCGATCGTAAATCATTTGCATTTTTAAAACGCTGTGCATTTTTTTTCGTCATATTGATTTTTGGATCCAAATATTTAATAATATATCTATATATATATTCATAAATAAAACTATAAACATGTACATCACAAAAGAAAATAAATTCAGAATGAATCGAATTCGGCTAAAGGAAGAATTTTCCAATGAATTTTCGATTTCGTAGAAATCACATCATTTCTCACAGATAAGAAACGATTACAAAGTGATTGATATCGCAATACATTTCAGCAAAGGCCTTCCTGAAAAAGTATTTTCTATATTTAATTACCGGTAATTGTAATTATCCGTTATTGATTGCCGTACCTGAGAGTAAAGATCCGTCCTATATATTTTTCACAGGTTTATATTTTAATCATGAATTAGAATAGAGTTACATTATTCCAACATAAATTTTCAGGATGAAACATCACGTCATTCACATGCAGATTTTAACGAACGGTTACTAAACGAGATAAATTAAGCATTAAACATCGGAGCCTCTTTGTTACGTCAGAATAACGGTGACATATAATCGGTTTTTTACATGAAAATTATCAAATTACGCAGAACAAGGCTCGTTCAAGCAATGTATAAAGTATATTGTTTATTTTGCGCTGCATCCGTTGGAAGGCTGTTTGTTTCCATTGTCTGGATCTGCTAATTAGATTTATCTACAGCAACTTCATCCGGCAACTTGCGAAAACACTTTTATGCACCCTAGGAAAACTAATTGACTCTGTTTAAGAGGAAAATTGTATCGAATAGAGTTTTTCGTGTTTTGTGTCGTTATAAAAATAAATCGATTAATTGTATTCGTATTTTTCTAATGTTGAAATTCATTTTATGTTTTATTTGGGAGTGCTCTCAAATAACAAAGGGAGTGGGCCTCAGAAATATTTTAAAATTAAAAAATCTTTTGAACGATACCCAAAGAAGACAACGAAAAAAATATCAAGAGAGAGGTAATATTCTCTAAAGTATATTTTTACCAATTTTTTTCATGTTATATTTTTATATTACAAGAATATTAATAATTTTTAAGATCAAAAAAATATCAAAATATACCTATAAATTATAGAAAGCTATTATTTTATCATTTAATTTACGATTTCCTTTTAAATAAATTCTAAAGTGTCTTTTATAGTATTTTTCTTCATGGAATGTATTATATGTTTTCCCAAAGAACACATAAGATTTCCCACATCGCTCACAGAAACAACATATCGAGCAGAAAACGAGATATTCAGGACAAGCCCCTCGATATACATCTGAGCATCAACCTTCAGGATTTTTTCACCATTGTACAAACATTCGTATTATCTTAAACCATCGCAAGATAAGATTGGACTTACGGATGTGCGCGAAATTGAATTATTTTTTATCGGCATGCTTAAAACGAATTTTTAGATATTTATTGTTCATTTTTTATTTATACACAACTGTTGTGTATCTAAAGATTTTTTTAATAATGGTTTATGCGTTTTTCTATATAATATCAATTTGAAATAAAACGTATCATATTGTTTATTAAAAATTACAAATTAATTAATAATTAAATTGATTCACTTACCTTATGTATCACGACAAATAAGCAAACAATGATCCCTTCGACGTATTCTTTTCAGCGAACTTCACATATTATTATAATATAACGAACATCTCAATGATTGCCAATCAATTTAATTACAAGACATTATTTCACAATAAATACACTATGATAAATTCAAATTAATATATCAACCGTATTGATTATAATTATAACCAAATTCTAATTTTTAAAAAAATTACAAAATCGAAAAAAATATCAGAAACGTTTAAAGAAACAGATCGAAAATATTTCCTATACAATTTTCACATTTTCATCAGTTCGAAATGAAAAGTTTTCGATTTCGCGTTGCAGAAAATTGCTCTGAACGCGAGCGCAGCCTCCGACAGTTTCCCGGCGACTGGCCGACACGTGTGAAAAGCGCTTTTCGCGAAAGCTCGCAAAACCCCAGATTTTCCGATACGACATTGCGATTTTCAGCCACAGATAACTGAGGACCCCCTCCGTAGAAGCTGACGGTCAGAAATCGGAAAAGCTTCTGAAAATTCGCTGACTTTTCGGCTTTTTCTACGAAGAAAATTCGGAGCGTTTTTCCTCAACGCGTGAATGGTACTTCGAGTACTACTACGCATTCGCAAACACGGTTTATGGATGCAATTTCCCGACCCAGATTTCATCGTGGTACACGCTTCTTATGGGTGTTTAAAACGACTATTGGTGTTTTCGACTATATGAGCGTTTTAATTAAAATTTCTGAAAATATATTGGGGGCTTAAGGGACTATGCGATGTTTTTTTTGTATAATAACACATGGTTGAATCTTCTTGAGTTCGTTGTTTTCTGTTGAGATTATTGGTTTGTTATATTACATGTTGATGTAATATTCGATTCGTTGTTTTGTGTAGGAAAGTAATCCGTATAAGAAATTCAATATTCGCCTAAATTGAGTGTAAGAATTTCATGTAATATTAATTCTAAAATTAATGTTGGCTTTATTTGCTTCAGATCAAAGTACAACAATAAGCATTAATATATAAAATATGTATATAATTTTATATTATTTTTGAATGTTAAATACAGACAAACTAGTATTATATTGCAACAAAATATTATATAATATAATACAAATCAATTTAACGCTTTTGCGTATTCAAAAAAAATACGCAAATAAAAATAGACACATACGGTATAAAAAAATCAATTCAGTGATTCTTGGAATCTTGGAGCCATAACTTTCATTTCGTGCGATCGTTAATTCATTTACAAAACCATAAAACTTTTGAAAGTAAACAGTTCAAAGGAAATACGAACCATCTCTGGTTTCGATCACGATTTGGTTCTGACACACCGCACAGTATCCTAACGAAAACTAATAAAAAAAGGTCGCATAAAATTGCCAAAATCAAAACAAACCACGAAATATCGATAATGCCTATCAGAAAGTTTACCCATTTGTTTATTCGATAAGTGGAATAATTCATTTTTTACTGTATTTACTTTTGCGTAGTGTTTCTGTCAAGATGGAAGGAATTGCACAATAATTCAAGCAAACTACAAGGACTCGTAGATGCATATCAGATACAATTTAAATAACACGTAAGACACACACGCAAAGGAAAATCTTCATTAAAATAATTTAATGGGCCGTGTATAATCAAAACGCGCCATACGTTCAAACTATCACATTCACCGTAAACCAATTTCACTACGTAATTCGAATTTAATTAACCGCATCACGTATAAAAGTAAAATTGTCTTTCCGAACCGCGACAAAAAGGAAAAACCCAACAACTTCCCTTCCACTAGACAAAAACACAAACTTGAATGTAATGAAAATGAACGGATTCGGCGCAAAAATTCGCATAAGGGCTATTTTCAATATGTTTTTTTTTTTCGCGCACGGTCAAACCTCATATTTCCACTTTTTCATCGCAATTTCGCCAGCGTCGGCCATTTATCAAGCATATGAAAAGCTTTTGAATTTTCGTCGTGCATTCAACGGCAACAACGTCGAGCACTTCAGAGCTCCCCTACGCCATGGTAACATGATAATGTTTTACGAGTTCATACACAAATATATTGTATTATAAAACGCGAAGAGTATGCAGTATAAAAACGTGCCTTTCGCATATAAGTTTTGGACAGTTTTCGCGTTCAATTTTCCGATGGAACTTTCGTAACGATCGTATCATCCGTGACAAAAGTGCCATTCGCGAAAATAATCGCTAATGGATAACTAGAGTGTAGTCTAGGCGATTTGGACGTTTTCAATTTAATCGTCGAGCTTTAACGACGACTTCGAACTAATTGAGTAAATGACCAAACGCCGCGTTTTATTGTGGAACGATGTTGAATTTCAGATTTGCTAATTTTAGAGCATGGATTCGATAAACGTTTTAAATGCGCTGTATAAATTATTATGTATTTTGCGAAACGAAACGAATTTCAAATAAAATTCGGAATCATAAAAAATATATAAATAGGTTGTTTTAGAAAAATGTTGCATGAATACTTTGAAAGTTGATTATCACTTTTCAAATTACATTTAATAACATTCTCGAATCTTATCGTATAATGTTTATTCAGCTATATATTATAAAAAATATATAATACTTGCACTACTACCGACTACGATTTTTAGAAATCATAAAATTTATTTTGATTTCAACACCTTTTCACTATATATTTTAAGAACCATTATATCTATATAATAATGACATTCGAAGATTTATCGCGACTTGTATCCTTATTACAAGAGTTTTCAAGTTATTGCAAGTAATATTGCCTTCATTGAGCTCAAGTTAAATAACAGCTTTGCACTTTAAACTTGGAATCCAAATCTATTTCATCCTGACCCGGATCATAATTATCAACATGTCCTTTGATATGAATGTAAACGTTCGAGTACGATGTCGAAGATAAAAATCGTTATCCGACAGGACCTGTTGTTTTCTCGTAAATTTATAATCAAAAAACCATAAATTCGAGCGACCGCACAGATAAGTGCTTGGATAAGCGGATGCGATAACGATATTAATTTTTGCGCATATTTTTCTTGGAAAATTCGGTCATATTCCTCTGCTGTTTTGTATATCATGTTCTGAGTAGTTGTTGGGGAAAGCGATTTTCGCGATATTTTCCTCGTAAATATTTCACCCCAGTGACAGTGGGCCGACATTATCTATGAAAACTATATTAGTACTTAGGGGAATTTGCAAAACAGAATGTGGGATGCATCGGTATGGAAGTTTATCTATGATGAGTAATAAACACGAAATCGTTTATGTCTTGACTTTATTTTTGATATAATATTCTTATACATAAAAGAAAAATTATTCCATAGAAATCCTCACCTAAATTTAGTAAGCAAACACAGCCTTATCTTTAGGCATAAATCAACAAAACACACAATAAACACAATTGAAGTCTTCTACAGACATCGCTAATGATAATGTGATAAATTATGTCAATATTTATTATATATTTATGCAAACACTCTATCGACTAACCCAAAGGCTGCGTTCGGCATTCTCTAGTTAAATTTAAATTACATATATAAATTCCTTACATTATATTATATTATATATACTCAAATACGTTTTTTTTTTCACGTAAGTGAAAAGTTATTAGCTACCCTTATAAAAGTATTGTGTGGAAAGTTAAAAGGTGATATTGAGTTTGAAAAAGCGTTTCAAAGTACCAACTCGAGCTACGCTGTTTAGATTTCCTTCCGGACACTTAAACTTGCTGAAAATTTGATTCAAATTTCGACGATTGTTTCACACAAAAGTGGAGGAGACACGTTTATTTCTCAAATGTTTCCATTTGCCGCAATTTATGAATATCAAAGGGAAAATTTCTATCCGTTATTGCGAAATTTCAATAAGTACCAATGTGAAACAAATAAATCCTTTCCCGTTACAGCCGTTATTATTGTGTTTTATGCGGGTGTTTGCATATTGTATTTTCGATTTTAATCCAAGGTATTTACAATATACATATTTCAAACGTAAACAACCTTTTCAAAGTATTATAAATATTATAATTTTAGACATCATTATAACATAATACTTTGGACTGAAATCGAGAAACTCTAATTGTAAGATATAAATGAGTAACATAATTTGAAAATTAGTTTAAGAAAATATTACTAGACATGATTTAATTTGAATGATGAACGTGCTTTCAATTCAATTTAAAACCAATTTTCTTAATCGATCGCTTGGACCAACGAAAATATATCAATTCAAATATGAAAACGAAAGTCGATATGGATAAACCAAATATAAGCATATAAAATCCCGTTTGCAAATCAACTAAACTGAGCTTATCAAATGCAGAATCTGTACCGTTATTATGGATTCTTTGATTCAAGAGGCTAAAATAAACCGTAATATCATACCACTGTTTTATTAACCCAGCTGAATTGAGCCACAATATAAATCTATTGATATGAGCGAGAAACGGATATTTTTTGTGAACAATAAAACATAAATAGAAGTAACGTGGACATTCCTCGACCACGTGAGATGCTGGAAAAGTTTTTGAAGAGAATTTCAATTCCATGAGAAGCTTAGCGTCTGTTTTTCTTTCGGCATACATTATTTTGGTATTTTTCGATGAATTTCCTAGAACTATGTTATAAGGAATGACCGAAGAATATATTTTTGACCGTAAACTATCCATAGTGGAACTGACACCAGATGGGAAAATGTCACCGATACTGGGTGAAACTAATATTCTGATACCACTATTATCCACTTCTTCAAGGGTATTTATCTCCTTATAAAAAGTCGTAGTGCTATAAGCAGTCGTCAAATATCCCTGAAAAATTCATTGTTCACATATTAATTGTTTCAAAAACAAACAAAACCGAACACTTCAAAAATAAAATACCTGAAATAGTGCGCTGAACATGAGATTGAAAAAGAAGCAGACAAATATGAAAATTCGTTCGCCGTTCAAAAATGGCATTTTCATAGGCCTAGAAACGATCAGCAACAACACGTCCGTGAACATTCCGGAAAAATCGGGTTTTTCGGCCATCGGTGACCATTTGCTTCTGATCATGAACCAAATCAATCCCATCAGGCAAGCGGTGGTCAGCAACATCGCCCATGTAGACACGTGGAAAACTTGAAATATGGAAAGCCAGTTGGGTATCTTACCAGCTTTTGGTGCTACCAAACAAAATTCGTCACTGTATAATGGATATGTAAAGACAATATCATCTGAATCGTATGGTTTCATAAATCTTCCATTGATGGATATATCAGTTTTCCTATACAACACGTCACCAACACTTCCTGTATAAGTCCCATTAGGCAACATGTAACCGTAATCCTGTTTTTTATATCTTGTTATTATCGGTGTAAAATTTAAATGTTCCACCATGGTACTCAAAACAAATCCATCTACGCCTGCGATTCGCCCTAAATGTTTTATATCTTTCGTGAAATATGATCTGAATAAAGGAGGTGGAACATTAGTCAAAAGCGTCGGATTCCTTTGAAACAAACTCACCTTCAAAGGATACCCTCTAAAATTCGATCTGTTATGTTCTATGGATATTTTTTTCAATTCGGCCATGTTATTAATCCAAATTATCATTTCTGAACAGTCATTGCCATCACACCTGCTCACTGGGTCGAACTTCATTACTTTCATTTCCCCGCACAAATACGGCATGAATATGAAGATGTCACTTATTTGATACGTGTTCCAGACTCTATTGAATGTGTCGCCCATCTTTCTTTGCAAGTTTAACATGAAATTTGAAGAGCCACACGGTATATCCATTAAATTACGATCCATCATGATGACGATGTAGAAAGACGTCGAAGCGTGGGTGAAGAACGCCCAACGATCAACAAATATAGCTTCCATAAAAATTTTATGTTTTTCGAATATTAAAAATATTATTCTCTTTTTTGCGATTTTAGACTTGATTTTGACTCTTGTGCAACGTTTGTCTTTGCATACGGGCATTTGTATCGGTTTGAATAAATTTAGTCCTTGAAGTTCTTTTTTCAATAAAAAAGTTACCAATTCTTCGTAAAAATCTTTGGCTATATAACTGTCTTCTACCATTTGACTTAAATCGCTTCCGTCTATTACAGATATAGTTTGACTATATTTTGTTAGAAGATCTAAATTTAAAAAAAAATTATTCCAAGGTTTCAAAGGATACCCAAAGATTTCAGATTCGTTTAATATGAAACTACAATGGCAACTATTATAAAATGTCGTCGATAAAATGAAGAATATCCACATCGTAGTTTTTTTACTTGATACGTCGTTGAAAACTTTCCAGAATGGTTCAATGAAGCTCAAAACAGATTTTATATAGGTGAACTCATTAAAAATTTCAAGAGCAAAAACATTTCAAACTATTGTTATCGAAGTGTTTACATTGTATTATATTCTCAAGCGGCTGTCATCAATACTTATACTACAATCAATCTACGTCTTTCATTTTTACGTAAATTCATCAAGTAGATGGGCACCCCAAGTTATTAAACATACAGTGTATTTCGGTTAGTTTACAACAAAACTATAGCCCCATAACATCGTATAGGGCTTTTGATAAATTATTCAATATTTATGGCGGCTAGTATCAATTTTCGTATGGTGCAAAATTAATTACGTATTTATTATAAGAGTACTCAACGTTGCAACGATCATAAATTTTATTGAGAATAAATTTAATATCCCGGTGGAAGTAATCATTACTGATTTAAACGGTTTATAAATTATAGTTTAAATTCAAAATAAAAACGGATATTGTTTTTGATTATAATTTTCAATGCCATTTTTAATTACATTACGTTTATTTTTTTTCTTTTTAGAAAAGCGCTCACACAATTTTCCCCCGTAGAAAATAAACATTTCAGCGAAAAACACAATAATAGACATCACTAAGCTAATTACCAAGAACCAAAATGATGTTTGTACGTCAACAATTGTTAATTTTTTTGTCGTCACAGCATCTTCTTCTTGCTGCCGATTCCTCAGCAACATAGCGAATTCTGTATCGTAATACCATTTGTCGTTGAGACCGGCCTCCACAGTCTTTTGAAAAAATTTATTCAAATGATGCAGTAGTGGAAAATCTTTATAAACTATGTAAGCAAGATGGTAACTTCTGGGACATTCATTGACCACGTGCAACTTGGGTTGACCATCTTTGTCTGTAAAGTTGAATTGAATCATTTGACCAGCGTCGGTTCTTCTTTCTACTATTGATGTTGTTCTTTCATTTGCTGCTATCATTGATGAATTTGCTCGACTAGATTTTATCTTTTTTGTAAGACTAGAACCTACAGAAGACCCGTTTACTCCTCCAAATATATCAACATTTTTAGTCGAAATTGAAAGTCCTGAATTATCTAGTTCTTCCAATGTGTTTATGTCTTTTTTGAAAGTTGTCGTACTGTATGCTGTGCTTAAATATCCCTATTAAAAATATAAAATAAATTATCAAGGTTTTATTTATATTGAAATTTTAAATATTTACCTGAAATAATCCAGCAACTATCAAATTGAAAATCAGACACACTGTGAGCATAAATCTTTCTTTGTCGACTTTAGGTAAAACAGCCCAAGGCTGTGAGGTTAGTACCAAAAATATATCTAGAAATAAGAAACATTGAGCTGTTGTAGATAGTTTAACTGGTGGATTTGCAAATTTGGCTTTCATCAACCACCACATGAATCCAGTCGATATAAATGTCAATCCTATAATGCACCAAACAGGAACGCTGAACACCAAAAAAATGCTCATCCACGTGGGAACTTTTTGAGCTTTCGGCACTATTACGCAAAATTGGTCATAGAATACAGGAACGGTGAACTCTATGTCATCTGTGTCATATCCTTTGATAAAACGAGCATTGAACGATATGTCCATTCTTCTCGCTATAATATCACCAATACTGCCAGAAAATATTCCATTTTTACCTTTATATCCATATTCTCCTCCATCCGCTGATACTCCAATAACAGGAGTGAAATTGAGTTTTTTTATGAGATTTCCTATAGCTGTCCCATCTAGACCTCCTACATACCCAGTTTCTTCAGTGTCTTTTTTTACATATGTTTGGTTCATGAAACCGTAAATGTTAATATCGACCAATGTAGGTATCCTTCGAAATGTATTTATTTTCAAAGGGTATCTTTTAAAATCTTTATAGTTGTGTAAAATAATTCTGGGGTTGTTTTTGAAATGCCACATATCCAACAGTGTGATGCCTCTAGAATAATTTTGATCATTATACGTTTCTACAAAATCATATTTGATTATGAATTCTTGGTGACACAATTCTGGCAATACCATAGTCACTTCAATGAGTCTCAACTGTATCCATATTTGTTCGAAATATGCGCCGATTTTGTACTTGAACATTTCTAAAAAATCTGAAGAATCGCATGGATTTTCTTCTATAGTTTTCTCCAATACGAAAATCACGAAAAACGACTGCTTCGATTTTTTGAACATAATCCATTCGTCTTTTGACGTGCTTTTATTCAAAGAAGAAAAGGATCTGAAAATGATGAAAATCAAATGATTTTCGACTATTTTGGTAATGATCAAATCTTTGTTTTTTTTATCACATTTCGAACACGAAACATTCATCATTTGAGAATTAAACGTCATCAAAGGCATCGGTACTGTTTTTTGTATGTAATCTATCAATGTTGTTTCAAAATCTCCAATTTCATAATCGTCAAGACCAATTTCCGATTCATCTTCATCGTATTTTATAATACTTATATATTTGTTGATTTTACCTAAACAAGTTAAATCGAACCAAAATTTCGGAGGATCAGAACTGAATTGGATTGTAGGAACCTCTTCATTAGTTCTGTTTATATATTTAGTGGTGGACGATTTCAAAATACAAAATATAAGAATTGTAATCAAAATCATTTCCCGAATTTGATCTGTACTACATTTTCTGTAAATTCAAATTATTTCATGTAGAATTTTTCATTAAAATTAACCAATCCAAATTTTACTCACAGTGTTTCAGTTACAAGTCTGTCTTTATAAGGCCACTTTTCACATCTGTTCCAAAATTTCGTTAAAACCCTTTTCCTTCCGTAAATGTATGCAAAAGACAAATATTTTCCGAAAAACACCATTCGTTCGAAACGACCATAC
This sequence comes from Hydropsyche betteni, assembly GCA_028571205.2. Lineage (NCBI taxonomy): Eukaryota > Metazoa > Arthropoda > Insecta > Trichoptera > Hydropsychidae > Hydropsyche > Hydropsyche betteni. The sequence goes on from JAOXNN020000013.1 coordinate 2,925,351, forward strand.
AAATAACAGAGAACGGTGATAAATATCGGCAGTTATTGTGCTTTTCATACAAATGTTTTTCTTGTGAACAATCACTCCACGTCGGCGGTGTTTCGCTTCAAATTATTTTCCGATTTTCCCCAAAAAAAGCCTACTACGCCGGCCGTTAAAACAATGTCTTGTGTAAATTTTGTCGAAAATAATACACGAACATTGACATTTATAAGTTTCGAATTTGTAAATGAAAAAATGAATAGGTTCTCGTTTCTTTTATATCGAATTTTCTTGCATGATATAATGGCGCTCAAGCAATTATAATCCAATCAACTTTATTACGTATATCAACAACTATTACGATTATTGCATTGAATTTAGAAAATAATAATTGATAATACATATACATAAATTTGCTAAAATTTATGCTATATGGATACATAAAAAATATTATATTCGAACAAAATCATAGTAAATCACTTTAGCGTATATTGCGAAAATTTTTGATCGTACGATCGCGTTGAAAAAAATATTATCGCGAATCTTTCGAAGAAATCATCTTTATTATCGGAACATCTAAATTTTTACGATTGTAATACTACTTGTATATTACGCATAAGATAAATTGTTATTACCAATTTTTCGTAAGTAATCCAATACTATTTTATGACCTTTCAATCATATCGAAAACACGAACATTTTTGATACGATTACATTACTCGACATTTAAAATTTACCAAACCCAATGAATATTTCACAATATCAATGTACAGCACTGAAAATTTAAATGAGACATAAACCGTTAATGTTTACAATGAAAAACTTGAAACATTTATTAAAGTCGATTTCATGATGATTGAAATTATACGATACGAACGTTTTCACTTTACCGACATTGTTTCGCATGCATTTTTTTTCACATTTTGTGTTTATTTTGTTATGTATGATGGACAGACATACCTTGTATTGCTAATAAAAAATTTTATGAATCGTTAATATTCGTGTGCGTTTACTATTTGTATGTCGACAGTAAAATATTCGCGGGTTATTTGTTGTTATGATCAAATAATCAAAATATCGAATTAAAATGATAATCATTTTAAATTTAAAATCGAATCAATAGTAAGCGCGAAAACCTTTAATCTACTGAGTGAATTGATATTTAGGCAAATCCGTAGATATATAAAATAAATCAGGTTTCAATAACCTTGTCCATCTACCCTTTTTCTTTCTTTTACGCCTTTCCTCAATGCGAAAATGTATGTATTCACAAATAAAAATGACCGATGAAGAAACAAGACCGATCGCCAAAGCAAAAAAAGCAGTTTGCACATCGACAAAGGTCAACTTCTTCAAAGACTCCGAACTCATATGATGATTGGACCTGTGGTGCAGCACGATGGAGTACATCGTGAAATCGTACCACTGCTCGTTTAGACCACCCTCGGTTATCCTCTGGATGAAACGGTTGATGTGGGGCAAGAAAGGATACCCCCTGTAGACTATGTAGGTCAAATAATAGCTGCGTGGACACTCGTTCACTACATGCAGCAAAGGTTCTCCATCTTTGGCTAGGTACTTCAACTCGATGAGGAGACGGGCGTCAGATCTGAAATTGTTGAAAAACGGGTGTGCGGTCAAGTGGTGGAGTCGATTGAGTTGTGAGAGGTTGTACGTGATTAAGTTTTTCGTCGTCGAGTGTGTATTTTTTTATATTTTTGTGATACCTTCTTTCTACGGAGGCGACGTCTCGTTTTTCGGCTGCTTGATCGATGGCGGCCGTTTTTAAAGATTTAATTTTCTTTTGTAACGAACCAGAACCGAATATGTCGTTTAATCTCGACGAAGTGGCAATCGGAAGTCCAGATTTGTCCAAAGAATCCAACGTGTTTATGTCAGGATAATGAGATGTTGTACTGAATGCAGTATTCAAATATCCCTAGAATAAAACTATTACTAATTAATTTTCGAATTTTCATCGACAATAATTCTCTTTAATAATACCTGAAACACTCCGGAAAAAATCATGTTGAAAATGAGACAGCCGGCCACGAAGATCCTCTCCCTTCCCAAAGACGACAAGAAAATCGGCCGGGACGCAATAAGCAAACACATATCCATAAAATGAACACAAAACCCCAAAGCTCCTCTACTGCCAGGCTCAGGATCCAAGGAGGCGGCCTTCATTATCCACCACAAAACTCCAGCAATACTGGCAGTCAGCATAATCATGTACCAAGCGGCCACGCTGAATCCCAAGAATATGTTCCGCCACGTGGGAATGATCAAAGCCTTCGGCACAAGCACACAAAACTGGTCGTGGTAAATTGAGGTCGTAAATTCGATGTCTTTCGTGTCGTAGTCCTTCAGGAACCGGCCATTGAAGGAAATGTCTGCTCTTTTGTATATCACGTCTCCCAAAGTTCCGAAGTAAATTCCATCTTGGTTCACGTAGCCGTATTCTATTCCGTCTGCTGGTTCTGATACGTCGACGCTGAAGTTCAAATATTTCACCAAATTGGCTAATGTAAAACCATCTATGCCTCCCACATTGCCTATCCTCTGTATATCCTTTTGTAAGTAGCTGTTCAATATTGATTGCGACATGTTTTTGACCGCTGTGGGTACGCGTCCGAATAATTTCACTTTCAATGGATATCCGTTCAAGTTGTTAAACGATTCTGATAATATGTTTGGATTATTTTTTAAATCTTCTTTCGACAATAAACTGACAGATTCTTCCATCACTGGATTGAATTTTAAAATTATTTCAAGTCCACAAACGTATGGATAATACATTACAATTTCTAAAATTTGAAATTTAAGCCATATTGAAGCAAATAAATCTTTTGAAAGCTTTTTGAGAATATCGTTGAAATTTTTAACAGAACAATCAACGCCTTTTATTACTTCAGACGTGATCACCAACACGAAAAATGATCTAGGCGAATCCATATAAATTGACCATTCTTCGGAATTGATAGATTTATTCAAAGATTCACAAGTATCGTAAATTACGAAAATTATATGATCGAGGGTAAAAAATCTTAAAAATGCCTTTTGCTCATCGGTAACATTGCACTTCGGACATCGATACATTCGTTTAGAATCGAACTCGATAAAACTAACAATACCTCGGCGACTAAGATAACCGACAAACTCCTGCAGGAAATTATTATTTTCTGAGGATGCAACTTCACGTACGAAACTTACGCAATTCGTTCGAGACAATAAACTCACTACATCCATACTAAAATTATTATTAAATTTTGTAGGTACTTTCAACTTGGAAACCATATTTATAACAGTATCCTGAGATGTTTTAACTTCGTTGGGCACATTCAACACAGACGTATTCTTCACAATAGTTTGAGACGTAGTTTCAATAGGCGAAGTAATTTGAGGAATTACATCTTGAGAATCCGTATCCTGAGATGTTTTGACTTCATTAAACACAATTGAAACAGATACATTATTCACAGCGACTTTTTGAGATGAAGATTCAATCTGAGAAATCTTTTCTTGAAAAGAATTAGAACCTTGAGATGTCTTAACTTCATTAGATACATTCAACGCGGACTTATTATTTACAACAGATTTCTGAGATGTAATTTCAATATTTAATATCTGAGGTAATAACAAATCTTTAGAAGAATTCATATTTTGAGAAAAATTTTGAATAGATATTTCCTGAAAAGGAATCGGCTCCAACTGCGAATCCAGATAGAATTCCGTATTCTGAGAATATCCTGCTTCCGAAGATGGATTGATGTCTTGAAGCGACGTCCCATTTTGATTATCAATTGATTGACAAGCTGCATTTGTTAAGATGACAGCAATGACAAACGTCAACCCGATCTTCATGCTGAAGAAAGCTCACTTTGTGAATAGTCGTGTGTTAATATTTCAGACCGATCAGACGAGAATGTGCCATCACAATGCCAGGGTTTACCAATTACATGTCGTGATTCTGGTTTATTTTTATTACTTTTATTACCTTGTAGATTCAGATAGTCACGAATTAGATTCTACAAATGATTCGCAGGTATATAAATGATTTATCAATGTGGTTTTATTGCGAAAAATGAATATATCAAACATTCAAGCTTTTATGAGTGTATACTAAAAAATAGACTTTCTTCGATACATATTTATTTTCAACTTTCAAAGATATTTTTGAACAGTATAGATTTATGAAAATTTGATTGGATATCCCTGGATTTGAAAACTTTTCAGGCGACACTAATGACAGTTCAGTTAAGGTTTACAAAGCAAAGTTGGTTAATATGCTGTCACAAAACTCACATTAGTCCCTCATGGTAAACAATAGTTTTCTTAAAAGACCCATCAATTTTTTCAACAACCTTTGACACGCTACCGATATTTACACTCTAAATATACACAGATAAAAAAACTGAACATTTATTTCATGGTACATAAACGATGACAAAGCTTTGTGCTGTCAGAAAATATTTTTTTTTAAGAAAATTCAAAGCTGTCGGGAGTTAAATTAAAATACAAATTTTTTCATACATTATTTAATGATCAATCAAAATGGAAGTGCAGTTTATTTATTTTCTAACATTTAAAATTTAATTTTATGTTATACTATTATATATATAATAGGTATTTCATGAAGTATCAGAATGGCTATTCCTGTAATATCTCACAGCAACTCATAATAAATACATGTGTTTAAAAACTGTATGTACACTTTGATAACAGCAACATTTCTAAAGAAACTAATTATGAGTATATATAATGTTAATATCTAATTAAAGCATTTAACATTCAATTATATTTAAACAGTATGTTAAAGAACTTTTTTTGCATAACAATATTTTATTAAATTCTTATCAACATTTTATTCGCAAAAAATAATAACAATAATGAAATACTCTTTAGTAATATTACCTAGTATAAAGGCTTGATAATAATTAACAATTTTAGAGGCCATATTTTTAACGTCTGAACCATGCATTTTCTATTTTTAAGTCACTTGTGAAATAGCAATACATATTTAATAATTCAAAATGATGCTGTGAATGTCAACTGAAAAAAAATCGAACATATTGTTCCTTCCCGATATCATAAATATTTCAATAAATAAAAAAAACCACACATATATTTATGAAATTCCTAATAATACAAATAATACCTGATAATATGAAGAAAATTAATGTAAAACTGATATAATTATAAAATTATAATTTCATAGGGTTGCTACGTATAATTTTAAAGTAAAATATTGCACAAAAATTAATTTTAAGGCGTATAATCAAAATCATGTCTTTTTTTATAATGGTACTCAGAAAACCTTATCCAAATTGAAAATAATAAGAAGAATATTTTCACTATATAAATTTACAACAAAAAGAACATCCAGTCTTTATTACTCAATGAAATTTACAAAACAAAATAAAATGAAACAAATAAATATAAAATTTACATATGTATGTATGTACAATAGTAATATGAATTATTTACAAACTAATTCCATTAAAAAATGATATTACTTCACATTTGATATATGATAAAGCAACGTTAAAAAAATGATCTTTCCAAACCACTATTAACGGTGAATAATATAAATCATCATAAAATAAATGTTGTGCATAAACATTGTTTTGAATAAAATGCATTAGATAAGCGAAAGTATTTTTTTTTTATAAAAATATAACTAGTTTTATCCTTTCAATATTCTATGAAATAAATACTTAAAATGTAATAACTGTAAACTTAACATTTCAATACCTGCAATTTCCGACTCTAGAGTCTGCGTCTAATAAATGTAAATATAAATATTTAATTCCTCGTCTACAAAATTCATATGTTCCATATGACATCAGTCAGTAAAACAATAATCATATTTTCGATAATGTTTCAACAAATTGTAACCGAGTAAAAATCAAGTATATAATATTTTTATTATTTATAATTGTTTTCAAATGAAGATACTGCAATTGTACAGGCATGTCTTCAAATAAATATATCTAGTTATATACATTTCTTATTAAGATTTTTAGGTACCGTCAATTCATTCTAGGCACAATAATCTTAAATTTAATCTAAAAATTATGTCATGAAATAAACACAGGAAAATATTTTAAACAAACAGAAATTAATACCGGACTCTATTGGGAAAACATTTGAATAACAAAAACTAAGTAACATTACTTTTGTTTTAAAAAAAAATGATAATTATTGTCCCTGATTTCCGCGTTTCCTTAGTCTACAAGAAAAACAAGTTAATTTCAACCAAATCAAATCCAATAACCAGTTATTTTAAACAATCATTAATTTAATAGTCAGTTTTCAAAATGTTAATGTAAAAGCTTCTACATTATTAAAATTTTCAAATAGCATATATACGCAATATATTATATTTTTCAGATATAATGTAAAAATACATTTTAAAAGATTTTCAATCAATCATTAACAAGTAAGGCAGATGAAATAATGGTAAGAAAATATTTTCAATTACCCATGATATATTGCAATTTAATTTTAATATTAAATACGTTTTTATTTTCAAAAAACCAATACTAACATGATTTGTCAAATCTTAAAAATTTTAATTATTTATTTTAGTTCACCTTTTGAAAATGAACAAGTATAAAATACCTTCAAACAATATTTGCTATTGATATATTCAAATACTAGATTTTCCACATATCGATAAATTAAACAGATCGTAGAATTTTCAATTCAATACAAACAAATTGTGCAATATTTCAAACATAATGGAATTTTGAAAAACTAAATATAAGTCGGAGAATGTTTCAAGCTTGTTTCACATACAGCACATACAACCGCTTGCCTTTGATTGACTAAAGTGCAAGCGGGGCACTCTTTGCCTCCGCTGGTCAGAGGCAAGGCTTCGACTCCGATTTGCCGAGACTTCCCGCATATTTCACAAGCGTTTTTGCCACCCGTATTGAGATACGTGCATGTGGCACACTCCCATTTGCCTTCGGGTATTTTTCTTGGATTTTTCGCGTTTTCAACGGATGTTTTATTTTCGTCTGGAGCATGCCCGTTGTCGTGAAGAGAAACCACAAGACGAGTTTTCAAACCCTGGTCTACTGTGTCGGTAGATCTATGAGGTTGATAAGGATGGGCAGAATGATTTGTGGTATTATCTGTAAAATAATTTAAAATCGTTAAATTTAGTTATTGTGAATGTATTAAAGAATTTAAAAAAATAAAATAAACTGACTTTGAGAATTGGTTGTCTTTTTCTGATTAGATGACACAACTGCATGATCTGTTTTCTTTTTCAAATTTTTGTCAACTTCTGAACTTAGACATTTGACAATACTCTTTTTAGATTTGCGAGTATCATTCGTTTTGATGTGTCCATTTACATATACTTCTTTATCCATTTCTTTTTTATCTTTAGTATCTTCTTTTGATATTAATCTAGTTTTATCAGAAACCTTCAAGTCTCTAATTGGACTAACTGATGGATTTTCGTAAGTATTAGGTTTTCTCTTATCACGTTCATCGTTCAGAGTATGTTTTTTCGAATGCGCTTTAGCTACTTTTGCATCATTTTCTAGCTTTATTTTCTGTAAAGTTTCATTAATTTTAGCAGTTCTGAAAACTTCTTCATCTGAACTTTTTTCTAAACTAATCGCACGAAGAGCATCTTCTAAATCCATAGTAGTTTGTTGGTATTTCTTGGCATCCCTCACACCAGTTCTACCGAGAGTCTTTGAATCTCTATCCAGTGGAGGAGATAAAACATTACCTCTATCGCCTAAATCTTTTGAATATCCCTGGCTTTCCAAATTTCTAAAAACATAATCCCAACTTTCAAACGTTCCCATACCGTCTTCTCTTGCTTTGCTCAAAGACGGTTGTGTGTCAGATCTCGGCAAAGTTTGAAAATGATCGCTCGAATTAGACAAAGACGATCTCGGAGCACTGTTCCTTCTTATGTTATCGTGAATCTCACAATCGACTTCATTCAATTTTTTATTATGGTAATTAATATTGTTTTTAGAAACGTCCACATCGTTATAGTTTCTCAAATGGTGGTCTCTAGAATTTGAAATATTATCACACTTCATTCGATCGTTTGAATGATAATGTTTTGGACTAGACATTTGTAGATTAGAACAACAATTATGAGAAGGCATTATCCTGTTATTATTTGTGTAATTTGGAGTTTCGAGTTCAATGAGTTGTCCAGTAGGCACATTCGGACAATAAGCCGGTTGAGGTATTGTCGGACAATGATATCCATTCGAAAGAGGTAAGGTAGATGCATGTCTCACAGGACCGTACGGATTATGAGGCGTTTGCATAACATATGAATGACCAGGCATCGGATTGCAATAGTAACCGTGCGATGGTGGAAAATTATTCAATGGCACGGACCCCATCGTATTACATCCATACATTTGGTTGTAATCGAAAGGTCCTCGATGCATTCCATTCATGTGATGTACTGGATTCGGAACTGGATTTATAGGATTAGCACAGTACATACCGTGATGTTCAGTATGATTATTAATAATCGTATAGTTATTCGCTGGAACTCCGTGATTTTTCAACGGAACGGAGTTAGGATGAATTCCTTGATCATTTAATAACATATCAGAGCCGTTCGTTTGAATCGGTTGAACAGTAGAATAAGGAATATTGTGATTATTAGTTTCGAGGATGTGCCCATTTATTTGGCTTGAATTACTACTGCTACTTTGGATAGATGGAGTCATTATATTTTGTTTCAAAGAAACATTCATATTCGACGCAGGAAATTTCACATTACAATATAAATCTGAAAATAAACAACCATTACATTTTGTTCACAACAACAAGTTGTCGGAGTAAAATAATATATATTACCTTTACCACCACGTTGTGATTGAAGCAATGTTGTAACTGCCATATCAATATTTCCCGTAAAAGTTTCCCTACATCGTAAAATCTCTAGCCAACTACAATTCCCACCTCGTAAAGCAACTTCTTCCCATATTTGTGTCATAATCTGAAAATCAACCATATGAAGTAGGATATTCTTCTGAAAATTACTTAGTTTCACATTGCAGTAATACGCACTTGACATTCGACATATGCAATAAGGGAGTCTCTAGATACTGCCGCAACTTGATCGGGACAAACAGGGCCGTCCAAAGAATACGTATTAGCAGAAATTTCATCACCACTAGAAGGTTTATATCCCATCGCGCATAACATAGCCTCGGCTCCGCAAAGTCCCGACCCTTCAACTTCATGTTTATAAAATCCACTGTATAACTAAAATGAAGATAATGTTTACTAAATAGATCGGTGATAAGCAGTAATAGAAACATGTACATAAATAATGGTGCAGAATTACGCGTTATTAATCAAGCAGATAAGAAAATAACTGATAAGCATATTATTTTTGATAAAAAAACAATTTATCTGAAACAAAAATGGAACATATTTTTTGGAAAAATTAAAATTAAATACTCACTCTAATGGCACAGTATTCTTTCCGCCACGGTTGAGATAGCAAATTTCCTGCATATCTAGCGATGGCAGCCCAACCTCGTGCTAAACGATATCCACTAAAATTAGGATCGGAGAGAGCGGAGCGCGATAATATTTCTCCAGTTTCTTGTAGAACAAATTTGTTTTTGTGTGGCACTATACACAAATAATCCAAAATGTAACCTGAAAAAAATTATAAAATGTTTAAAACATGAAAAGAATTTAAAAACTTCAAATGTTACGTTGTGCACCTTCTAATTTTTTCCTCTGGTCTAATTTTTCTGGACTATCGTCAGTTTCTAAATAACTGAAATGAGTGTTATCTATCTGTCGCCACAATTCGGGAAGTCTATCCCGGATAGCGAAGTCTATCATTGCCATGTTGGAACTCGTACACTATTCAAACTTTCAATATCTCTGAAAATAACAAAAAACACATAATTTATTAAATTTAAAATATTCACAAAAACTGTTGTTCAATAAACACAAAATTACTAAAAAAAATTTGGAAAAGTAGACATAACAGTCTAAATAAAAATTGTTGACCCATTTTTCATCGGTTCATAAGAAAACTTTATTTTTAGGAGACTTATTTCTGTTTTGAATACCGTGTCAAAATTGCACTACTTTAATTATGAGACATCCAGTGGCGGTTCGTGAAAATTTGCAGGGGAGGGGCTTCAGCAATGAAAATGAAATGTACTTCTTATGTTCTTATGTACGAAATACAAAAACGTCATCATCGACACATACAAGAATCAAAATATGTATTGCATTTAAACATTTGAACAAAAAAATATAGGAATTGAAAAAAAATACTTCGTACAGGGAAGGCTGTAGCCCCGCAGGCCTTTAGGACGAGCTACCCCTGAAGAAATCATCCTCCATCCGAAAATAAACATCACCGATCTCGTAAAGACCTTATTAACACTATACAGTACACCCGAAAACCATTCCACGATCAAAGTTTCAAAAACACCCACACCCGAAAAACCTCCGAACGAAAAGCGCCAAAAACACGACACAAGCGAAAGCCACTTTTGCACACGTCCATCGCCCGATTTGGCACACACGACACACGACAATCACGTATAGAAAGACAAAAAGGGGCACGCGGAAGTGCAGCGCCGAATGCAAACGCGCAAATAGACGAGGAGCGGCGTGCTATCTGGCGCTATATTTATAAGCCGGAAGCGGGTTAGGGGGGCGGGTCTCGGTACGGAAATAGACGGACCTGGACGTGCGGACTCCTGGCGGCTCCCGGTGGGGGCGGGCCCCGGGCCGGCGCGGGGGGGCGGGGGGGCGAAGGCGCCGAGGGGGGCGACGGGGGCTCGGGGGCGCGGTGGCCCCCGGCTTGAGACAGCTGGCGCCGGACCACCGCCACCCTTCCGTCACAAACAATACGCAAAACGTCAATCGCCGATCGCCGGTCGACGATCGCCGGCCAGCACGCATGTTGCGCCCGATCATTTTTGCGTTTATAATAATTTTTAAAAGGCTTCTATTTAAATGGTCAGAGTTCAAATACGATTTTGGTCATGTTTTGGTTAGAATTTATATTAAATGGTCAGAATAATGGTAAAAGTCGCTTATTGCCTTTGAGTGACGCTCATTACTCATGAAGCGTACCAAACTCCCAAGCGATGAAACGCATACATTAAAAATCCAATTATAAGTTTCATGTTGGTACCCTGCATTCACGCACACGTTCGCATCCAGCTTTTGATGTTCAAAACGTCAGTTGTTTACGAAATAGAAACGAAAAGTATTGACGAAAGCCCTGTTCAGTAGTGGACGAGAGCAGGCTGCATGTGATTATAAATATTTCCGTTATCGTGTGTCATTAACCTTTATTATTTTAATGGCTCATTATAAGAGTTTACTGGCGACTTTATCATCGGTTTGTTTCGGTTCAGCAAAAAAAATTTCAAAAAATTTTTTTTTGAAAAGTGTAGTCGATTTTTTTAGAAAATATTTTTTGGAACTTTTGGTAAACTCTGTTTTTCTAAGTGTACGGTTTTTTTTAACTCGGTGCTAAACTGAAAAACGCAATCCGAAAATCTGAACCGTACCTAAATATGTATGCTTATATGTATGTATTTTTTTTTTTGAATTGTAACCGAAAACCAGAACAAAAAAAATAATTAACTACATATTTAATTCAAATTTTTTATATGTTCTGTATTGGGTCGTTTTTCCGATTGAACGATTTTTACTGTCTATGTGTTCCAGTATCGTTTGGGCAAATATTTTCACACTACATTTTAAGTTTGTCATTAAAAAAAATAGAAATATCTAATGCGTATTTAAAAAATTTTAATTTTTTGAAAACTCTAGAATATGGTTGAATCGAACACTGTTACGGTTGAAACTATAAAGGTGCGATCGGCCGCAGTGGGGCCAAAGGGAGTGGGGGTAGACGCAGACGGCGCGCCGCAAGTGCAGGAGGTCGTTCTCCTAACGTCCGAGTTCAAATGTACATACGTTGTAATTTCCTACCCAAATAAAAACCCGCCATGTTACACGACTGACGTGGCAGAGACCCATCGCAAACATCGCACAAATCGGCAAGTTTCGAACGCGATGATCGGCAATGGCAGCCGGCGGACCGACGATCAACTCCGGCGGTGAGTCGATGTCCTTCGAGAAGTTCGAGTTCTTCGTGAGCCGGAACGAGCCTCTTCAGCAAACCGGCTTTCTTGAGATGAAAGCCGACATTTGCGAAGAGGACTCGCCCTTCCTGGCCAAGGAGTCGCTGTGCCTCGCGATGTCCGCCAACAACATGGCCCTGTCCCTCGGCGACAGCTCGACCGTCGTCGAGGAACCCGCCAAAGACTCGTTCTTCAACGCCGACGGAGGCGGTAACTATTTAGACTTGAACGACAACACTAAAGACGACTTGGAATGCATGAACTTCTCCGACAGAATCCCTTCGGTTATTCCAAACATCACTCCCGTCTTAACGAACCTTTTTATTTCTATGGAAAACAGCAACAACGCCATAGATAACAATATATGTCCGACCATATCGGCGAATCTTTCGTCGGCCACTAACAAAGTCAGTCCGAACCACGTCTTCAAACTACCCAGCAGTGAATTGACTTTCAACGGTACGCTCGGACGTTTGAAAATCTTAGAACCTTTAGTTGACGCCGAACGTAACGTCCAAGTTAGAAAAATTGACAGTTTTGAGTCTATTTTTGCCCAAAACGACGGCGAGCCGATCGACGGATACGATAAAGCGACGGAGGAATCGGCAGCGAAGTCTCCGAACGACGATAGCAAGTCAAATGCGATTATGTCTTCGAATTCGCAATACCCGTCGGATTATGATGCATTCTTGTTCAACGTCACTTCTAACACCCCGTCGTGCGTGTCGACGACAGAAAATAGTGTCGATTTGAATAACGATACGAATTTGAACACTTCTCGCTCTTCGACTCTCAACGCTTCGGTGGCGAATTTCGAAAACGACAGTATGTTTTGTAGAATCAACGAAAACACTTCAGACGACGCCTACAACAAGCCTATGTATTCTCCGTCACTGTTTTCTGACGACGGCGAAGAAGTTTCACTCAACGAGAGCGGAAACGTTCAAGAAATCGACGAAGCACAAAGACTTATGGAATGCGATAAAAAATTCGTTAAACGTCTAGAGGTAAAATGTCTTAATTTATTTTTTAATATGCCGATTTTACTTTTTTATGTTAAACGATAAATATTTTCAGAAAACTTTACAAGGAGTTCCCCCGCCTCCTTCCATAACGACTACTCAGTTGACCGCATCTGAAATTTTAAATCTATACCAAACTAATCTCCCCAAATTTAATTGCTTAAATAACTCAACTGTATCAGACGCAACTTTGAAGAACGGCAATGATGTTTCTGAAAATGTTTCAATGGGTAATTTGGATAGCACGAAAGATGAAAAACTCAACATATCGACGGGGGCAAATACTTCGACGGTTTCAAGTCCTTCAAATAAAGTATTGAATATTAATACTAACAAGGAATGCGTACTTAAAGAAAAGTGGCCAAACTTGCTCTCGCTTCGATATTATGATATATAGTAAGAAATTCATTGAAAAATATATATATAAATGTTCTAGCTTTATTTAATATTTAATATCTTTTTTTTTTCAGTTATAATTGTTCAAATTATTCAGAAGAAGCTGATTCTTTACTTTCTCGATATTTGATCCGTTACATTGGTTGTGAGACTACGTCTTCGTGTATTGCATATCCTCTAAAGAAAAGCCCTATGAAAAAATCTTTGAGATCTAATGTCGGGAAATCACCCGGGAGGCGCTTGAGCCATCTTGCTCGTAGAAAAATTACTTTTTGCAACGCCGACAATGTTAAAAATTTCACAACCAAAAAACAAATATTAATTGATCAACGGTAAATTTTTTTCAGCAACATATTTTCACCCCAAATTCATCATTTTATGTTGAATTATTACCTTACAGGAGATACGCTGGTTTATTCGGCAAAAACCAAACTCTTCGCAGAAGTCCCCGAAAACGAGTGACACCCAAAAAGACCACGCCTCTAAAGAAAACTAAGACCCCTAAAAAGAAAACGCCCGGAAGTTCTCAGAAAAAACGAAACATGCGACATATATCTGTCGGCAAAGATAACATTCCTAGAACCCAATCCACCAAAGAAACCTCTAAAAGAGCCCTATTTTTAAGTCCGGATAATTTGAAATCTAAACCTGTCGATAATATGTCTGCGGTAGCATCGACTTCGAAGGTGATCAGGTCCAAACGTGCACTGTTCACATCGCCGACTAAAACATGTGATATTTCCAAAGCCACAGCGAAATATGAATCATCTAATGATGATTCAAAAACAAACAATAGGAAACGTAAACTAGATGATTCATGCGATTCTGAATTTAATCAAAGAACAAAAATACAAAAAAGCCTATCGTTCGGAGGTGATAAAATCGAAACGACATCACAGCTACATTACCCTTTATCCAAACATGTCTCCGAACATACTGTGAATAAAAATGAGATTCTCAGCGATTTGCAGAAAAAGGTATTTTTTATTTTATTTGTGAAAGTTATTTTTAATGTAAATCAATAACACATATTAATGATTTGTTTCAGAAATTATTATGGGCAGTAGCTGAAGCTCTGAGATCGCACAGTATAGGAGTAAAACATGAAAAATTTAGATTACATTTAAATTCACTGGCGAGACTAACTCGTAAAATCAGTCAATTGCCAAAGTACGCTCGGTTTTTGCGAACGCCTGGTAATTCAACTAGTGAAACACTTTTAAAGTTTGTATATTTCTTTTTATGAAATTTCTCGATTATAATTCAATATTATAAACATTCTATGTATCGTTTTGATTTAGGATTGCGAGGCAACATGCATTTTTAGTGATAAGAGGAAAATCAATCGATGAGATCTTCACCGAAGAGCAAGCCAAACTATTGGATCAGAATTCTACGAAATTAACAGGCTACATTCCGATAAATGGGTTCGAAAAAGATAAACAGTCCCATTTAGGTGTGAAAAACGATGAAAACTCTCACGATAACGATAACGCTTCTAAAGTTCATTCAAATAGTGCCACTAAGATAGTTTTGCAGGACAAAACGATAGCTTTGAATATTGAATCGAATAGTGTCGATAAATCCTCAATTGTGGATATACGGAATTCACATTCCTCGGACAGCAATAGTAAAATTCGGGCATGCAGAAATTTGAACTTCGAAACGGATAATTGCAAAAGATGACCTCTGTTTAATTTAATCGCTATTTGTTAAGAGTTGTATAGATGTTGTTAGATAGATTATTTTGGTTTGTTTCACATTTTAATATATTGTCTAGTCTTATATTGATTTTTTTTATTATGAAGTGATGGCTGTTTCAATATTCATTTGATCATTGTTTATTTTGTAACAATATCATCGGATGACAATTAAGTAGCTTTTAAAAAAAGTCTTATTTATTTTACTTACGTTTGCTAATTGTTATGAACATTAATATTGCTTCGTTGTGATTTATCGGTTTTATTCAAAAGCATCTATTTTAACTCATTATTCATTGTAATCGACTGCATAATTTCACTCAGCAATAAAAATAACGACAACTAAGTAAAAGTTTTTCGACTTAGGTGCAATATTTGTGTAAGCTTTCTCAACTCTTTTCTCTTTATTTTCGTAATCAAATTAATGGACTTGTAACTACTTTTCATTCAAAATAAATACAAACAAATGCTTTTCATTGAAACGTTTAAGATTTTTTACGTAAAATTATGTCTAATTGAAACCCATTGATCCTTTAAAATTTATTATAACATTACTTGGATAATTTTTATCTAAATTGCTAATAATGAATTATTTTCGCCAAAGTCTTTTGAATCGAATTTTATCTTAATGTCAACATATTTTTCATTTAATGATTTTCTCACTTTGAAACATTTTAGAATAAGTAAATACGCCTTGTAAGACTTTTAAGGGGCCTTCCTTTGGATGTGATCATTTACTCATCAATATTTTGATGTAACTATGAAGTTCATTAGAGCTTAGCTTGATATTTAATTTTTAAACAAAAAAATCCATATTAAAACTAGAAATATTTTTTATCATTAGCTTATATTCAGTATCGATTACACGTAAAACTAGATATTCAATTGATTGTTTCACTTTGCAATATTTTCCAATGTACATATTTTGTACATAATGTATAGGTAATAAATTATTTGTGTTCAACAAATGCCTCATTATTTTGTTAACTTCCAAACTTATTTTTATGCTCAAAACCAGACAAAATATTCTAAATATAATCTGAAATAAAAATAAAAACAGACCAAATTAATCAAAACCATTCATATATTTTTGTAAAAAGTACACAAAACAATATTCTGTATTATATATGCAATGAAAATTATAATAAAACTAAATAAATATTGAACCATCAGACTTTCATTCTCACACTCCCTTCAATAATATTTGAAACAGATTTTAGGAACCCTTTTATTATTTTTCGTAAAATCTGTGCAAAAAACTTTCGCAGTAGTAGAACAATTCTTATTTGGCAACTCCATTACTCTATCACTACTGAACAAAGTGAATTTAGATACATCAATTGACTGATGGGGATCTGCTTTTATTTTACTCATAAAATCTCTTAAAAGAGTCAAGTTTTGCATTCTATTCTCTGTAGATTCTTGGACCGTTTCAATGTTATTCTTTTTAACGTTTTCAACGTCAGAATCAGGTTGAGGCTTTTTGACACTTTTTATAAACGGCTCAATTTCTACTGCAGGTATGGGTTCATGTTTGTCTACCGCAACTGCTGTCTTGGAAGAAGCTGAAAGATCCGATTTTGACGTTTTCGAAACATTCGTGATTTGAACACTCGCAGTATTTATCTCAGACACGTTTTCACTTGGATCTCTCGACAAAAGCAACGGTATAGGAATGCTACTGCTAAATTTAGGTTTTTCTATATAACCTCTTTTGCTGGCATTTCTGGATATCACGGTGAAGTTCGAAGCGTCTATGTTTCTTTTAGATTTTTTATTTGTACCGTTTATTTTGGGATTCAACTTTGGGATAATTAGGAAATTTCGTTTTTCTTCAAGTGAAATGTTGAGTAGTTCTCTCAAAGGATTCAACTGTTCTTCGGCGTAAATCGGCCCAATTTCACTTGGGAATTCATCGCAAAGAATAATCCCAACTTTCGCACCGATATCCATGATTGAAATTTTTGAGCTTGACATTGCGATAACTGTTTTTTATTTCACCCATATGTCAACAGACAGTTGGAGAATTTATGCAAAACGCAGCAAAAATCATGCAAGTTCTATAGCGCACATACACCACGTCATCAATAAAATTCTTAAGATGTACTACACTGTGAAGAAAGTTTAGGCATCGTTTCTTTTTGAAGAAAAAATTAACGCTGACGAATAATGAGTAATGGACGCCGATGAATAATGGAATGAAAGTTTGCATGAACATTTTATGTTGAAATCAATATAAAAGGTTTTTGTTTATTGAAAATATAAATATAAATTAGAAATTGACACTCTATATGAAAATATTTTTGTTTGTAATCGATAAAAAGGCAAATTAATACTTACAAACTCTTTTTTTTTCAACTACTATACATAACAGATAGTCACTTTCAGTTATTAAGAAATAAATAAGATAGTCTTCGACTTACGACAGAGAAAGTTCCTGAATTTCGATCGTAAGTCGATCTGTATGATTTCTTTTTCCATAGTTTAACTTATTCTTATTAATACAATAACGAAATAATAAATAAATAACATTTGAAAATCTTTCACTGTTTGGGTCCATCATTTCAAATTTTTGTATTCTTTGGTTAATTAAATTAAAAGCAGCAGCCATTTCTTTCGATAAAAATTTTTTTGACGATTCTACATTCTTCCATATTTATTTTTCACATCCGCTTGAGATTTATCATTCAATTTTTAAAAAATAATTAATTAAAAAAAAAAATTATATTTTTTCTCGATCGCAAGTGCGAACCGTCGAAAGTTGAGGACTATCAGTAATATACAAAAAATAGTAGATAGTACACTTAACAATAGAGTGCGGTTCATAGTTGCTGAAGATACGGGTCATCGATCAAATATTAATAATAAAATGTTTATTTTGTAATTCATAAAATTTTACCAAGTATGGTAATAAGTTTTACTAATCTTCCGACGTACAAAATTTTCAATGGATAACTATTTATTCCGAACTAGCGAAGAACCAAGCTCAGAATAAGCCATTTATACGGGTTTTTTATGCGGCTACATTCTCTACGTTTTAATTAATTAATTAATATATTTTTTAATATCTCGTTGCATAAAAGAGAGCGCAGTACATTATTCGAAGTTGTTTGCGGGGGAGAAACTTTTTCGCCTGAAAAGAACCAGACTTTGCATTATATTAAATTTTGACGGAAACTTTTCTTTTTCGTCCGGCGAGAAAAATGGCTTAGAATTTTTTTTTAAATTCTTTTAACAAGTCAAACAGCCTCTGGCGACAGGAACTTGAATGTTTTCGCTTTAATTATTTTAACAGTCAATTTGAGCAGTTCGACTTCGCAGCAACAGTTCGAAGGGCAATTTTCCCGTCGGATTCTGACTGGCAGAGGACGTATCAGGACATTCAGGACACAAGTTGCAAATTTATTTACGGTTGACCCCACTATGGTGTTTATAATTAAACTGTCTGTCGAGATAGTTTAGGAATTAGGGAGAAATTAGTGTAGGTCCGTCTCAATGACGGGTAGACGTTCACGAACTTTCACAAAGCGTTGACTATGATGCAAATTGGGCTTGATTAAAAGGGTTTTTTTATTTGAAAAGTTTAATGTGATGAATATATATTTTTTTATGATCACGAGCACAAAAAAAATATAGAGCAAAATATGTTTTCTTGTTTGGCTTTCGACTAAGCTGGAGTATTTTCATAAGAACCTGGAAGCGCGGCAGAATCGTTTTTAACGTATACTTCTCGTTAAAATTTACTTTTGTTTTTATCCGCAAAAACATTCAAAAGGTAGTTAGCTTAATTTTGTAATTAAGCTAAACGGATAAAAGAAAACAGCAGCTCGGCCACAATGGCAATTTTTCCCGCAAATTGAATGAATATTTGCATTCTTGCCAAGTTATCAAAGCATTTACGAAAGATACACAAAATATCAATATAAAAACGTATCGTTCAAAGCAAAGCAAAGTCCCGTTTAAATTAATTTAATTTTTTTTCAAACAAACAAAACGTACGAAGTGAGCATTTATAGTTGATATTTTTAATTAAGCGGTGAACATAAAGAAGCGTTTCTTTGATTAAACTTCATTGTGCACACAAAGCTCGCGCCCAGATGAATATTAGCAATTAAACAAAAACGTTCATTTCGATATTTTATTTTCATAGAAACTTCCTCCGTTCCGTAAGGAACTATTGTTTACTAAATTCATGCTATTACTGCGACAGATATGACGATGGATAATAACACAATAATAAATCACCATAAAATTATTAGCGTCATTAAAAAAATAATTATACGAACATACAATATTCATGTCTCATTAAACAAAAAACGATCACATTTCCTATATTAAACTATCCAAAATATGCAACAGTCAAAAGAGTGCAAAAATGTTTGAAAACCCTTTTCGAATCAAAGCGATTATTTTTCAGGTCCGCGTCCCGGCTTTCATAATATAATATTGTTCACTTTGAATTATTTGCGTTCAAAGCGAAGATTTCAGACAGATAATAAGGGTATCGCCATCACGGACGGGTTATTTAGCAGTCTGAAGGAGGCTCGGTTTCAACGAGCGTAGTCTCGAGAGCCGCTCTCCCAACAATAATACGGCCGAGAAAGGCTGAAATTAATTTCAGCTCGGAATATGGACAGGACGTGAGCGGAATTAGTTATGTCGTGGCAGTCAAACGGGCGTTCAAACAATATTTTGTATAATCGCGAGAAAGTTGACGCCGTTTTATAAAATTCGCGCGCGTCGAAGAATTGAAATGTTTTACGTCGCAGCTCGTGATGTTTTGGCGTGGACGTCAAAGGTGAAGGTTGCTTTTGTTGCAATGTTTATTTTTGTACAAATAATATTTTTTTTAGGTGTAACAAGCGGAAAATTAATGCCCGAGTTTCAGTTTCGGTGGTAAACAAATCATAAGGTGTTTTTTCAATATTGTGTGGCTTCTCAATGTGAAGAAATGAGATCGAGGATAATGGGACAAATTACAAATTGAACCAATTTGGAGGGGTGATTGCTTTTATGTGTGTTGATATTGTATAGGTATAGGTATAGGTGTGTGTAGGTCAACAAAAACAAAGTTATGAATTCTCATATATCTTCTTTTTTTTTATAGAAAATATATTCATATTTTATATGCAGATTATGTAACGAATTCAGTTTCGTGACTTGACCTAGTTTCAAAATGCATTACGCTTAATTATAATATAGAAAAATCGGAAATAAAGAATATTTGATACTGTTCGTTAGTACGAATCTTGAAACAAAAAATAAAATATTTTTTATAGATCCAGCTCAAAAGTCAAAAACGAAAAAGCGCAACTTTTGACGTAAAAATATTAAAATTGAAAATTTTCAAAAATAAAGTTCAACCACGAATACATTATACACGCCAGCGACAAGTTCTCGCCCGTTATTAAATATTTCGCACAGCGGAGAGAGATCGAAACATTCGGCGCGAAATTATTTTCGCGTTAGGAAATATGCATAAAATTTTGCATTCAGAAAATATTCATTTAAATGCAAATGACAAAAGTTCGCCGGTCCATCGAATGATTCGCGCTCGATCGCCGCGGCGTTTAGCTCCACGGAGGACCGGGCCTTGTACGGAATTGGAAAAAAGGCGCCGAAATTGAAATTCAAATAAATTTTCCCTTTTTCGTTGGGCCTCATAAATGTTATGAGGCCGTTACAGTATGCATGGCGGCCTCATCGCGAAAACGAATTAAGGTTTTTCTGGTGAGGCCGTCCGGCGAATTCAAACGCGCCGGAAAGCTCACGCGGAATATCAAAATCGCGCTGAAATAATTCCCCATATGATAATAAGCGAAATTTAAAAGCTCTAACCGTCATGAATTTTTTAAGCTAGGAGCGTATGCAAAATATCGCGCGGACAATAAAACTTTTCTCGGCGGAGAAATTAGCGGAGATTTTCGCATTAAAGCGACGAAAGTTTCTCCCACTATTGTGATAACTTTCGAATAATTCTAATGAAAAATGCAAATTGTACCGCTTCCATTTATTTTTTAATAATAAATGAGATATTTTTTATCACTGCACTTTGTCTTATAAGAATTTTTTGCGAGATTCGAGAATCTTTTACAGAATAGACTGTTGGAAAATGAAACGGTAAGTACTATATTTTCAAGAGAATAATAGACAATTTGAATGAGAAAATTTAAAAATAATTTGAAAAGAAACATTTTTATGAACGAAATTAAGTATTTTAATTATATGACTCAATGAAAATTGTAAAAAAATAAGATTTTCATTCACATCAATAATTTATTTTTTTTTAAATGAAAAGCCACACTTTAGATTTTAATTTTACTGATTTTAAATTTTAGTAATTTACATGAAAAACAAAAAAAATCAACAGTATCTTTAAATAAATTGTAGCGTATAAATAAAAAAGGCGCAATTTTAAAGCTGCCGAGAACAACCCCATTTTTATGCATTTTCCTATGTAAACTAGTCCTGTCGGTAGATTTGCAACAAACGAAGCGGCGACATGCCGGCAAAATAGGAAAAACAGGCAACGCTTATATAAAATGTATGCAAATTGCGCTCAGATTGAGATGCATGGAAGTCTTTCAAAGCGGAAACGCTAAAAGTGCACCGTGATGTGCAATTTTTGACACAAAGTTCCATCCTTGTACTTGTTCCG
This sequence comes from Hydropsyche betteni, assembly GCA_028571205.2. Taxonomy (NCBI): domain Eukaryota; kingdom Metazoa; phylum Arthropoda; class Insecta; order Trichoptera; family Hydropsychidae; genus Hydropsyche; species Hydropsyche betteni. The sequence continues at coordinate 2,947,237 of JAOXNN020000013.1, forward strand.
CTGAAAAAACCGCCAAAGTTGTTCCACGCTATGGCGCATTTTCAAAATATGTCGTTAGCGAAACGTTCACAGGACCGACGGTGTCGAAGACTCGATTAAATATTCACAAACTGTGAAAGCTTTTCCGGTAAACTGTGGATCGAAATTAACGGAACATGATGGAAATTCGACGTCCTCGAGCGGTGGCTGTGATTCGTTTTTTTTGCGCATCGGCGATGCCGAATTTGAAAATGCGTCATTTCAAAAGTTGCTTGTCAATATATTTAATTTTGATAAAAACTTGATGTTTCGTAAGCGGTTTATTTTTATTTAAATTTTATTCGAGAATGTTCGCTTTTATAACGCTGTGCAATTAACGTTAGGTAGGATAATAAATTGTTAAACAGATAAAATAGCCGAGAGCTATGTTTAGTGAGACTCGACAAGACCTTTTTCATTTGTTTCTTTCGTGGTGTATGGGATTGAAAATAAAATATTCTTTGATTATAAAATAACTTTGACTTTTCACATTTAAATTTAAATATAAATTATTTACATTTCTAACACGATAGAAAATTTATTAATATCAAAAGAAACTTGATACTATCTAAAATCTTTGATGTAAACGTTTGTGTCAACTAAAAAATCGATCAAAGCAACTTTTATGGCGTAGCAGACGAAGTCGTGGCAATATTGGGTGTCGCCATTAGGTAGCATCTTGATTCTCTCAGTTTTCAGATCTTCCTTTTTTTCAGAGGTAAACAAGCGTGTTCGATCGCAACAGGCAATAATGATCCTAGTCATAGGCTTAACAAGGCGACTACGTTCCGTTTCACCTTTTGCTCCGTTTTTCCGACGGCCCGGTCGAAGGACTCGATTATTTTTCAATCTCGTGGAAGGTTTTTCAAGAGTAATCTTAGATAAAAGATGTTGGTCTTTTACCCTGAAGAGTGCTTTTTTCTTCCGCTTCGTATTTTCACCCTTAGCGAGCCGGGGAATGCGAAGATTGTACGCGATCCGAGGGAGCGGAAAAAGAAATACAATTTCTCCTTTTCGGCGTAATTGAACGGAATGTTTAAATAAAATTTACATCGAACAGCTCCTTGTGTACGCATTATCCTTATGTATTGTCAAATAATGATTGCGTTGGACGTGATGAAAAGTTCCGCGCTGAATTTGCGAAATTGAATGAATCCGAAAGTTCGGTCGATGGTGTGAATAATCCACTCGGGCTAACGGACCATGTCTCATTTGCAGGGGCTCGTTAGTGGAAATTCCATTAAATTCACACACATTTACAACGGGAAATAGTGAGATATAATAATATTAAATGTGGGATCTGAGTTGTAAATCGTTTTAATTTTCTTCTAAAATGCGCGATATGAACTGTATCCTTCGTTTCCGCCAAGAAATGCGGGTGGTTCGTTTTAAATAAGTATGAACGAGATTATCATAATAATGTTTGGATTTGAATTAACATGTATAAGTTGATGGAACTAAAAATCAATATGTTCATTAAGGATTCCATGAACAATATAAAAACCTGCAAATAAACAGAAATATTGAATAAATTCGAGTTAAAATGTTGAGAATTATGTGAATATAATATGATATTTTTCTATTGAAAAGTATCACATAGTTTTGTATTCGGAAATGTATTTAAAATTAGTTCCAAATTTAATATAATATAATATAATATGATATGTATAATATAATATAAGCTCACGTATAGAAACGTAATCAAATAAATAATAATTTCTGAAAATTCTAAATAGAATAGATTATTTTGAAACGCGAAAATATTACATTTACATCTAAAGACAGCAAAAGAAACCTATCAAATTTTCATTTGTAAAAAATGTTTTGACATCACAAAAACAAAATATTTAATTTATCACGTTCCGGTTATGAACAGTCTAAAATACCGCAACATAAAAAAATCAAAGTTGATAACAAAACCCATAGAAGCTATAAGAGTTTCCCGGAAGTAATTATAAAACTTCACCGGGAACTTTTCAAGAAAAAATAACAAGTAAACCGAAACCTGCAGCCAAATGCGCGTTTGATGTGTACCACGCTGTCTTGAGGAAGTTCTTCTTTTGAATACTAATATCACATTTTATTCTATGGCTAACGCTTATGGGGTGCGTATACGATACGTATATGAGTGTCGGCATAATGGTCTCATAAATCATGTATTTTCACGTTATCTGCAAATTCATGGCTCGTTTGGTCACAGGTGCCACAAAATAACACGTTACTGAAAATAATACTTCGGATGAGATTTACATAGTGACACGTTTTAATTTTTTCGCGATTAAAAATTCGTCCGACGTTCTCGTCAATCTGGGTGTGATTGTGTTTCCAGGGTTCTTCACAGGGTGATGGAATAATTTGTGCCTGGAGTTTAGACGATATTTGGATGAAATGTGTAGACGTTTTGATAATTCGGGTACAAATTTTGTAGGTTGTTTGTGTTTTAATTATGGAGTGTTGTTTAAAAGCGAATACATATTCATTCATAAATATTATAAAAAGTGATTAGTTTGAGAATACATAATTTACGAAAAGCTCAGATTCGATGGGAAAATTGATTTTAGCATCTCTTCATGTAAAAAGTTTAAGATGGATAAATTTGATGAATGAGCTTACATAGCTTTCGTTCTACATCTTTTATTAAAACCGTCTGAAAATTTTTACTCTTAATGTTTCATAAAAATTTTATTTCTCATACAATCATAATAGAATAAGTAAATTAATCAAATGTTGTGTTTACTATATATGTATTAATGAGGCTTATATTTATATTTTAATATCATTTTTAGACTTTTTCAGGTATAAGTTTAATTTTCAAATTAAATATGGAAAGAAAAAAAATATTATTATTTGCGATCCCTGTATATAAAAAAAAACATATTTTTCAAAATTTTGACAAAAAAAATAAATCACATAATTGACAAGCGGCTCTCTGTCGGTTATCAAATGAAGACTTGACGTGGCAGATTCTTTATGATGAATGATTGTTTTCATCGTCTCGTAGTAAATTATCCCATAAATAGGACGTTTTACGATGTCGCTCCAAAATTAAAATGCATCCGAAATGATTGATTACTTTTCGAAATGGAATTTGACTTGCGTTGCTTTTGATTTTCCTAGAAATAAAGAAATTCTCGAATTCTAAATTACCATACGGCTGTTTTCGAAGGGTAAATATTTTATATTTCAGTCGCACAAAGGTGATCTTTTGAATAAAATATTACATTATTATGTTTCAGAGAAATGTATTGTTACGTGAATAGGATATGTGAGATATGTTTTCAAGACAATAATTGCGTGATTGACTGACTATCGAATTATTTTGAAAATATTATAGCTTGAGTTTCAACGTTATGAATTGCGGTTACATAATATGATATTGAAAATTGTGATTTATTGACGAGTGTTCTGTATTGAAAATGGAATATTACGAAAAGGTTACCTTTATATTAGATTTATATTAAAAAAAAAAGATTCTAATCGCATTATGATACTTCTTTGATCGGGTTTTGGGGGTTTTCTCGTTTGATTTATGAGCAAAATATCAAAGTATCGTTCGAGTGATAAGGATCTTATCGACTTTGTAAATCTGGTTTTGCGTACGTAAATGTATTTATACCAGAAATTCAAAGAAAGCAGAGCCATTATATCCATATTACTAATACAAGACCAGAAAAATATATGTACATATTCATAATATTTTAAAAACACCATATTTACAAGTTTTCTCTCTTGCATACGATGTTTACTCAAATTTTTTTCTATACCCACGCGTTGTTAATCCTTCGAATTTTCGCAAACAATTTTTTACGGAATGTTGAAAGAAGAGAGTTTTTTCGATTATTTTGATTTCCTTCAAAAATACAATTTTCGTATCAAATATAATATTTTATTTCATATTGAATGTTCAAATGATTTTCAATATCGATTGTTGATTATAAACTATTCTACCTAATTGTGGAATTGACATGATACAATGTCTAAATTATGGCATGTATGTTGAATTGAACCGTTCATTATGATATTGTGAAATAATTAACGTCAAATATATTGAATAATATTGCAATAGAATTATGTATACACCTCGAAGATTCTGTTATTTGAAAATCGAAAAATGTCCAAGTATTTTATTAGTTATTAACTTGACCTTAACAACGTATTAATCGGACCACAATCTATAAAAACGTCTAACGATCTCTGTTTATGAATCGGACGCACTTTTTATTTCATACAGACCATATTGTACGCAATAATTTTTCCACAATATCTTGAGCATTGCGAAGAACCACACCGTTCAAACCGAACAAGAACATTACGAAAGAATAATAGAGATTGATGCGTTCTAATAATTGGATATCGTGCGGTGGCGCCCGCACCGAAAAATATACATTTTCGTAAAAAAGGCGTCATTAGCGTTAGAAAAAGAGTTGCTTTCGCCATCGTCCTCTTTTGCTAGAATGCAGTACAAACACGATTCATTCGAAAAGAACGAGAAAGTTATTGTGTATTTTTAAAAATATTTCCTTTATGAATAATTCTTATTTAATTTTCAGTAAGTATATCTGAAATATATGTTTTTGGGAATTTGCGTGTGTGTTATCTATACATAACTTTTATAAATACAATAATATTTCATGCGTATAGTATTATAGATTTAGATAGCATTAGTAATTTACGTAATATGGAAAAATTTTACCATGTATTTTTATTTTTTATTGTAAAATGTGATTGTATATAATTATGAAAAAAAAAATCATACAAATATCATTACCTTATGCATATCTTATACAGTAAATAATGACCCGCGGGTCACCGACTGACGCATTTGACAATTTTAAGTGATCCACTCGATTTATTATTATTTTATCAATAAAATTTATATCTAATAACTAACAACTTTTTTGAAATGTACCTATTGATCCAAAACGCTTCACCAGAGCCACATTTTGGTTGCTTCTGACCCACAGCCAAAAAAGATTGCCGAAGCCTTGTTAATACACAATATTATACATAGCATCCATTAGTACGAAACTTTCCCGATACATTTATATGTTTATAATATTATAGAAAGTCAAGTTTGAAGGTGGTGAAACCATATTGGCAAGCGATATTGAATTATATTATAGTATATATTAATGATATGCAATCAGATCAATTGACTGGATCACTTAAAAAACTTGAGAAAAAATAATACATATTTTTTTAGTGAATAACAGAGTTTCGAAAAATTGGGTTTTCACCGTATATGTAATATATGAAACGGAAAAGTGTTGGGCGGATTTGGCCAAAAGGCGGTCCTTTTTTGCAGACTTTTCTGCGGAACGCCCCTTTATTAACGTCATTATCACGTGTGTGCTCGAACGCCCTTTCTGAAAAACCGCGTTTTTTCAATTTTTTATTTTACTTTTTTTCAGTATTGCTGTTGGCTTCCGTAACGGTATCTCCGGGTAGTAGATGGATGGGATGGCCCATTAAAAAGATACTAAATGTTTTGGAAGCGATGTACTTTCGATGCTGAGATATTGGAATGGGTTGTGCAGGGGTAAAACAAAAAAAGGTGCAGTTTTGAATTGTTGCAGGATTGGGGAAACTTTTTTGTATCGTCCTGTGTATTAAATTTATATTGAAGAAGGTAAGTTGGAAGTGAAAAGTTTTATAAGAGTGTTTGTAAGTTCTCTAGTTAGTTCTAGAGTTGCTACGGATGTTTTTCTTCTAAGCTAGTCAAACTTTGAAATAATGAGTAGCAGTGTTTGATTTTATGAGTGATGAAAATTTTTATATTTTTTGGAATTTTAAAAATTTTGTCTGGTTATTGCATCAAATTACTATTATTATGCATTAAAATATGATCATTAGAATTTGAAACATTAATTTTATCGTTATGTTTTGAAAAAAAAAAATCTGCGTCGGCAATTATTACAACGTAAATGAATTTTATTTAATCATAAATTACCATTGAAATAAACATTATTCAGTCATTAACGATAATTAAAATAATTTATATTTCCTGTTTAATGTATAATACACGATGTTTAGTGATCACTATACATCGATATTATTTACGTGACATTAAAATTCAGCGCCATCAATGACGAACAATGAAATGATTGATATAAAATCACGTATTGTATTGTGGAAAATATTCATACATTTGCATTGAATAGCATTTTTGTGCTCACAAAAGGAAATAATCTGATTTTTTTTTCATATTCTGTTATAGGTAAGCGAGTAATCTCTTTTTAATGAAGTATTTAGGACCAAAGTAATAGCCTCAGCATCAAAAATATATTCATATCGAAGAAATTGATTTTCCTTTCTCTTTTCATACAAAATTCTGCCGCATGCGAACATTCAATATTAAATTTGAAATCGTTTGTATTTTCAACCAAATCATAAAAAGTTTTTACGTAATCAGTTTATATTAATTGAACACAATTTTTTTTAAATGTATTCATAATTTTAAAAACTATAATATTATCATAATCTAATAAAGTATAGAATTTTTAAATTCAACATACGTAATTTATTAAATATTCACAATACTCACATAAGTTCTTAGAAAAAAAATCGATTGTAATCCAATTTACCAACATATACGTAATGTCATTAACAGAATGCATATACGCCGATCAAATTTGTCCCCGGGCTATATTGAAACGAGCCATCATTATAACACTATCAACAACAATCAGCACATTTAAAACATTCATCAGAGTAAAATTCGATCGAAGAAAACATTGATCAATTCACTCACGCTTTACATGCCCGCGAAATTTACGATGGCCGCCGTACTTTTTGCGCACGCACTAACAGCACATTCAATCGGGTTAGGGTGTCCATAAAATCGGGCCATTGTATCGGTCCGTCGCTTCGGAAGTCCGTTTGTATCATTTTTATAGGACCGCACCGTAATTTCCATAATCCTAATTGTGTTCGGGGCGCGTGTAACGGTTTCGCGCGTTGTGTTCGATAAATTAAAAATTTAAACAAAAGCCTTCGTTACGCCTGCGCTTCGATATTTCCAAATTAAGGATTAACTAATTGCGTGGACTGGTTAACCGCTGTGCGAATTTTGGGCCTGATGTATGGTGTTATGTAATTTTGTATGGCATTTGAAGAAATCGATTGTGCAAAAAATGTCTGTTTACATGTCATTACTTGTTAAATTTCCCGAAAAGTATACAGATTAACGTTATGTTTCCAATAGAGGGATAATATTTCTTGCACGTTAAATAAATAACACGACATAATATATTCAAAACGTCATTTGATATCAAATTAACATCTCTAAAATAGTTCGCACGATTCAATCGGGGTCCCGGAAAATTAAACGTCAAATGGGTTACCAGTAACAATAACCATGTTTGATAGTAAATTTATTATAAAAGCTTAACATTAAATACAATTTTTTAATTTAAAATTGCCATATTATATAAAAATATATGGAAATTAGCAATATATGAAATTTCGCATCGGTTTTTTATAGAAATTATAATAAATAATAATTATTGGCAACATCTAAACGTGTTTTCTTGCACTTTCTTTTTCTCACGTTTCAGTCAGTCAAAAATTTGAAAGTATTTATTACTGAACGCGTTGATGGTTTGGTAAAGCTGAATGTATTATATCTTTCTGAACGTATCTTAGTCAGATGGAGAATGTTTCTTTTTTATAGGTGTCAAAAGGATTTGCAAGGCCATCAACATTCGAAAACATAATTTTTGTTATTGGAAACTCATTAGACATTTGATTTGCAGGATGGACCCCGATTGGGTCGTGCGAGCTATTTCAGAGATAGGCTCTCGTTTTGTTTTAGCATATTGTGTCATGATAAATATCTAATTTGTCTGGAAAAAGGGCAATTTTGTCGGGCCGATAATTGGTGCTTACTCACAAAACGCACTTTTGTGAATTATTACTGTTGTAAAATGATATTGATTACATATTCATTCAGATGCATTCGGATTTAATGCGCGCGAAAACCATATCTTGCTGTGTACAAATCAAAATGCTACTCTTCGCAGAATCGTCATCATTTATTTAGGCGATAATGTCAAAGCGGCTAAATTTGCAATTCGCACATACGCGTTTATTTACGCACATTCGCTCAAACGGAATTAACGGATAGTGTTTTCCATTTAGCGTGCTCGCATACTCTAGCATCCGTTTCGATAAGCTCGACGTTGGCCAATTATGTCGGAAATTTATTCGTCGGATTCGATGTTATGTTTGTCTCTTCTCGAATTCAGGAAATAAATTTTCGAAAGACATTTAGATTGAATGATCCGTAACTGCGTTATGGCCGATTCGTTGGTTAGTCAAGATTAATGAGATGATTTATTAGCGAAGACCTGCGGACTCCCCCTGAGGGATTATTTTTTGCTTCAGTCTTGTTAGATTTAACCTCAGACCATTTTTTATCTCCCATCCCTTGAAACTTATACGGAACCTCGTGTATTCCTTATATGTTTTCTTTTTTATAGACAAAAAATAGTTTTTTATGTATGAGGAGTAATCGGATGTATGTGAATATAATGGGTGAATGACGGCTCTAAAAATAAGTCCTACGAAAATAAAAGTAGTGTAGAAAATAACTGCTACCACATATAATTTACACGCGATTTAGATCGAAACTCACCATTTATGTTTGTATGACGAAATATTGTTTTCTCAGAAAAAATTAGGTCACAAAAAAAATCATTTTTCCATATTTATTGTGAATGAATTCTGAAGGAACTCACGACATCTACTCGATTAGTGTACATTCTCCGCTTATTTTGCTCGCTGCTATTTATCCGCTGGGAAATGCGTTTTCAATTACCAATTTCCACGAAAAGCGAACAATTTAGTACGACATTTTCCTGCGGAAATCACATTTAATTGAATCAAAAGATGAAACGGGGCAGAAACGTACATGGAAATCAAATCGACGCAAAACGAAAAAAAAATCAACAACTGATTGAATACACGAGTACACTCGTCTGTATTACTCAAGCTTGCCTAATGGACTTAGATGTGTGCTTAGCCTTTGCAGTAAATTAACAATAGATAGCTATTGATTACTATAGCGTGACGAGTGAGCTTGAATGTCGATCTACATAATCTCATTAAATCGAGTGCGGCTTATTGAAGTGGTTGCTATCATTTTCACCTGTTCCCTCGTCTAGAATGAAAGAACTTTTCAAAACACTCGTCGGACAGACGGACACCTGGTGCCAAATTCTAGATGTTTTCATATACCTATAATATCACTAGTGCTTTGGAATCGTACGGAGGCTTTAGACCGTCTACAACAAAAACGCTAGACGACTATTTTTCAAGCTCGTCTCGGGAAGGGGCTTTGCGCGAAATCTCTCGTTTGAAGCTCAAATGACATTCACGCGTAAGATTGATATTTATTCTTACGTTGTTTAAATCACTTTCGTGCTTTTTCGAGACGAAAGTCTATATCGGAAAGATAAACGGAGTCATTTATTATGTTGAACTATTTTAATATATGTTAATGCTTCAAAATTAATGAAATCTCTTTTCGAGTATTTCGGAGCATATAAATTATGTTTAACGTACCGCGTATTGCATGAAATATCGATTTGTTATACGATCAAATATTTTTTTGACAAAATTAATGGAAAATATAATTTTATTGGGCGATAAAATGAACGGTGCTTGGATATGTATCGAGCGAAAGAAAACGTTCAATGGATTAGAAGTTAATGCATTGAGAGGTTTATTTTTTTGGAGGAAAAAAAATATAACATCCAATCACTCTATGTAATAACAGAGATATCGGTTCGAAAAGTTGTCATCATATAGTTATCAAATACCTTTTTTTTAGATATAAATAGTTTCACTCGAAATTTATGAAAATCTGAAAATATAAACAAAATTAATAGTTCATCCAATAATATGGCTAGGGACTGAATATTGATCAAAATAATAATATTGTGGTGAACTCAAGTCTCAACGAAATTTTGAGCTTGTAAAATTGACAGAAAATTGAAAGAAGACTTCTAAGAATCCAATCCAATTAACTCATCGAAATACAAGTAGGACAGTGAAAAAACGGAAACATTCCAATCCCAATACACGCATCAAATACGGGGTCGAAATTTGCTTGTTTAATTTACAGCATGTTCAAAAGAAATTATTTTTTTTGTCGAAGTTAAAAAATTTCCTCGCGGGCTTTCGCCGAATTTTCATCGAAGTGATTATTCACTCTGCCTTGTCGTAAAAAATAAGCCTTTTATGTGAAGCGCACTTAGCCTAGATTTTCGAGAATTTTTCACATCTAATTATGGGTTCGTCATGATGACAAATCAGCGTGTTTTCCTCGAAGCCAGCCTAGTTCTTGGTTTTCGTCGAAATCAACACCCCACTTTCTCCCAAGAGCTCACCCTTTCCAGGTCTGAAGTAATATATAATTCATTGCCGAACTTATCCCATACATTATGACAGAGTTTGGGCCTCCGTTACGCCCGACGTATTAAAAACATAACCGGGTTAGCCTTCCGTGTCGGTGAAACGCGAGATTTCTTATTTATGAACAAAAGGGGAATTTCCGAGACGTTATCGTAACGAATTGACCTCTTCTGTTCCTCGTGTGCAACGCTCGATTAATTCGTTGCATTGGCACATCGATAATGTCACTGTGTTCGAGCTGTTATTTGACAAAGGGTCTTAAAAATATTATATACATATATATTATATATTATATATGTAGACTAAATAACTCTATTATATCAATAAAGACAAAAAGGAATAGGTATCTATTTCTGTGTATGTGGGCCTCAGATCCTATTAGATTCAATAAATCGAGAACAAAGCCTACGTTTCAAAGTCATGAAAGCGTTAAAACGTAAATGGTACACGATATATCAAGCTAGTCGATGATCTGTTTGCGTTTGTATCGTCCGAGTTTACGCAAATCCACGGTCACTCGGTACTGTTTCGGTTCGGCTATTAACCTTAAAAAGGTCAGTCGCTAATCAAAGTTAACGAGCGTATCTCCGGATCCATGACCGCCTGCTGGTCGGAAAAAGACCCAACAGTTTCCAAACATACACTGAAAAGTACACAGTACAATATGCAAGTATTTTTTCATCGTGTCATGCTCCAAAAACGTGAAATATCAATTTGATTAGATGGCGTATAAAAGTTTCATTGTGTCAAACGCGAAAAATGTTTTTCTTTGTTTGCTCATATGGGTCAAACGATAAAAACGTCTTGTGATTTTTTCTATATGATCAAAGAGTTAAACAACTACATATTATTAATACATTTCACTCGTTATATTTACTCTTTAATACTAAATTATGTTAGAATATAGGTGGATCGATGTAAAAACGATGAATCGATCTAGACGATCGTCATTTGGCGCGTCTGCCGATGTAATTACCACGATATGGGCGCGCCATAGGCACGTCGCAACTAATTAATTTTGTTAGCAACGACGTAAGTTTTGGGGGTGCTGAGTGGGTGGGCTGAAGTTGCCAGGTGGAAGCTTTTGCACGTTAATCTTCGCCATCCGAGGATAATTTGTTTCATCTCTACTAGGCTTTCGAGGAAAGAGCTTTTCTCGTATTGGTCGTTCTCAAATTTTGTATGATCATACTTTATTACTTATGATTGAATTTTATTTCAATGAAGGGTAGTGAAATTCAAAATAAAAATGATGAATTTCAGTCGAAAAAATTACATAGGTAAATAATTGGGACATAACTTGAATTCATACAACATTTTTCATTTTACCTTTGATAAATATATAATAGCAAATGAACATTTTGAAACTGAAAATTTCAAAAATCGCTAACGATTCGACATTTCAACACTCAATTATTTCCAACAGTCAAAAATCACCAATTCGCTATACGGAAAAATCTCGACGGCACACGAAAAATCGTAATTCCGCGTTCGCAAAATTAAATTGCGAAATATGAATAAAACGAATTCGCACCATTCATACAAATATTTCGCAATAATGTCGCATACAATTTCAAATCGGATTCCTTTTCCGAGGGTGAAAAGAGCCATTTTCATCGTTCGTCTATCTGCAGGCTGCATTTCCTAGCGCCACAAGGTTTTCGACATTTACGAACTTTCCACAAACGCGGAATGACTTCAGGCTACTGAAGATACAAATATATTTTCAATAAACTTATGTAAATACGGATTCGATTTGAAACGAGTACGGCACACGCGTTTTTTCATTCGTAACAATAATACGTTCGATGGGATTCGATTAAACCCTCTCAAAGGGCTCCTATTGGCTCGAATGGGAGCAATTTGAGTCGAAATTGAATACATCAGGCAAGAACTCGGTGGCTTTGTGTATCTGCGAGGATTGCGCAATGTGGGGTGCCGTTTTGACGACGGTGAATTTGGCAATGCAGGTGAGGACGCGAATTTAATCAGTGGCGTGGATTCGTGTCAGTATGGAGACTTGGTACCACGTGAATGGAATGTCATCACGTGGTTGCACATGCAGAATGCATTCGGCAGGGATTCGAAATTTCATAAATAATTGATCGCATTAGTCTGAAATTTCATCGAAAAATTTATATGTATTATAATGTCAAATGATCAAAAAATTAAATGTTCTTTTGCGTTTATGAAAATATCACATCTTGATAATATCGTATTCATGATATTTTTCAATTATAATATTCACATTTTAGTGAAAAATATGTTTAGATAATAAAATAACGTATTTGGTAATCTCTTACTATTGAGGTTTTCTTTAACGAGACCCGATCACACGTCAAGGCGGTTCTCGCCACACCGCTAATATTTGATTTTGGGAAGCCATTTGAAACAAACTGTGTCACTGAAGAAGATATGTCGTATAATTCGATGAATTGTATATATGATCCGTATTATTTTTGAGTTAAATTTGGAGAATTTATTTAATTTTTGTTATGAATTCATAAATGGATTTCAATGGAGTTTTTTCATGGTGTACGAAGAATATGCGAACGTTTTGACGGAACTACGTGGATCAGTATTTGAATTTCAATTTCCATATAGTACTACTACGTATGGAGAATTTCCCGTTGAATATGCAATTAAGGGTCAAGCGCTGTATGAAATATCCAAGGACGATTAAAAAAAACTTTTGTTTGTCAACTACTACATTTTTTTTCGGAGCAATCAAAAACGCCAATCGAGGAAAAAAATTAAAAGATGAATTCAATTAAAAAAAATAGAATTGAATAAATGAAAAAATAAAAACTGAATTCAATTTAATCCAGTTTAAATTTAAATTGCGAATTCTTAAAAATTCCATGAACCATTAAAACTAGACCGATTTTTAAAAAGTTCTCATTAAAATTCAGCTACCACTTGAGCCAGGATAAAAAACTCATCACGAACAACGTATTAAATTAAAATATATAAAGAACTAACGAAAACGATGAATACAGCTTACGCAAGCGAAGCTTATAGGTCAATTATAAACCGTTTCAGTTCCAGAAGCGCATCCCGCAAAAAATTTGCACCCGAAAAAATCAACAAAGCGCTGAAAAAAACTAAAAAATAAGATTTAGGTCGCATCCCCCAGAACAATTGGCCGTGTTCGAGTGTGCAACACTCTATATATCATATTTTCCAGTATATACTTTCAACATATTTTTCACAGCTGAAAATAAAAACGGCACTTCTTTTTACACGGTCCAGTATAATTTTGCCAGAGGCGTTTTGCGCACGGCAACGAAAACGCGCGTGTGTTTCTCTTTTTTTGTTAATTTCAGTACTTTTAATTTTATTCATATTTTTTTCGAGTTCATTCCGACATGGCAACGGCCGAGAATAAGATGGGAAATACAAAAAAGTCGGTCCATTTGAGCCTATCCGAGCGTGTTTAATTATTGGGAAGCCCGACCGCTGTTATCGTCCGACAACCCGCACAACGTAGAACGTATGACAAATTTAATTAAACAAAATCTTTTGCATGTGGCCAGCAAATGGATAATCTGTAAAGGTAGTCTCGTTCAGCTTTGAAGGTGTGGTGTGTGCAGATTTGCCGATTGGAATTCAATTGTACGGTGAAAATCCAGATGGAGCGTAATGAATTAAGGTACTGTTGAATGATTCAATTGATTTGAATTATACGGAAGTTTGGTTCGTATTTATTATGGTTTGTTAATGTATATTTACTTATTTTATATTCAAACACTGACCTGACGTAAGATATTATAATACATAACTTACTTAAGGCAACGTTGGTTACGTAGCGTGACTGAATTACACATAATATGTTTGCTTAAGTTAACATGAGCTGGCTTAACCTAATATAATATTAGCATTGTTGTGTGACAAATGAGATTTGTAGGATTCGTAAGAAGTTTATAAATTTTTTTATCGAACAATATTGTATTATATTGTATTTAGTAAAGATAAAATTTATTGTTATAATTCGATGATCCTCTTGTTGCCTTTTAGCAAGTTGCGTTCTTTGTATTCAAGAAAGTAACTTTAAGTCATATCAAAAAATAAATTTATTTAACCTAACAATTTTTTAGCAGATTAGATATATTTATATAATAAAAAAAGGCAGACATTTACAGGATGCATTCGGCGAGCAGACAAACAGGAACATGTGTGACTAATAGTTGCACTAAAAACGCAAGGCGAGATGCCAGCCATTCTCGACAATTTCCACAGATTCTTCGAGAGAAGATTTATACGACATCGTATGAGAAACGCGGGTTAGTAGAGTTTTCCACCGTTTAAATAATGGATAACCTACCCTTTTATCGCATCACGGTGACATTCGACGTTGTAAGCAACACAGGACCGATAGGAATGTGAAAATATTACGGAGCTTAAACAAAATCCCAGCACGAAATTAAATCGAGTATCGAGTGCGAAAAATAATTGTGATGAAATTTGGTTACGTTTTTCGTCCGTTATTAAAACCGAGTCTGCGGGTTTCGAGTTTGATTGTTTTCAGGCTAGCGCTTTCGAATTTCGGTTTCATTTTTAGCCAGATCAGAAGATGCGAATTTTATATATAACCAGCGAATTGTATCCGACGTTGCTCGGGCAACGGGCTCGAGTACCCGGCGTTGCTTTTATCTTAAAATAATGTCAGATCAAGTTGTAAAATAGTTTTATTAATACATAAACCTTGTCAAATGCGCAACCAACGTATTTAAAAATTTCGTTGTGATCCGATAAGCGGTAAAGCCATGCATAACTAACAAACACACATGCATAACTAATTTTTATTTATATAGATATAATACATAACGAGGTATCGGATTTCCACAACAATTTTCCGATAAACACCCGATGTTCCAATCTACATGTTTGATTGGTTCGGCAAAATCGTGTAAATCGAAACTGACGAACATGTGCAAAATACTCAAAAATTCGTTGCATATCTACGCTTGAATTGCATGTCGATGATTTTTTTGTGCATTTCCAGAATTTATCAATTTTAATTATTTTATTCCACCATAGATATTCCATATACGTTTGGAAATGTATATGGAATATCTATAGTGGGATTCGGTCGATCGAAAAGATTACAATAAAAACCGAAAAACGTATCACAAATACGTTTAATTACACCGAAAAACCGGGAAATTGCTTCCGGCATATTTACTTGACAAAAAAAGCTTGTGAGCGTATCTTCTGAAATTTAGATAGGGCACAATCTTAGCGTCACTTGCCGGCAATACCCAGTGTTATGGATGGAACAATCAATCAATTAGCGGTGAGGCTGCCTTCGTGTTGTGTTAACAGTAAACTGTATGTTGAGGTGTTCGTAGACCTGAAGACGCAGACATGGGTTTTGCTGAAAGCGGCTCGAGGAATTTTATATTAGAATTCCCGAGATGTTTAATCGGAGCGACGTGATAATGCTCCCGTGAGTGCCTCCTCAAAATTCGATGATCAAACAATATGCTGTGATATATTATGCGAGAGTGTAGAAGAATTTCGATTCGGACTCGAGTTATTCATGATGGATTTTGATATTCAGCTAGTAGAATTTCCTTTTGAAAAAAAATGAATAAGATCTCTCATATAATATGAAAGAAAAAGTAGGAAATTAGTACAAATCGATGTACAATATGGGTCAACTAAGAGTTTTTTCATAATTCTATTAATCATCGAGTTATATAATGATAACTATTGCGAAATTGAGCATATTTGAAGTTATTAAGATCAAACAGTCCGAACGAACTCGAGCGCATTATGTGAATAATTAATCAATTAAGACGGAATAAACTGACGTCAGCCAAGTTTGCAAAATTCGCGACGGGACAAACGTTTTATGGAAAGTTACTGCTGCTAGCCCACTTTCGAATTCTTCTTAGAGGCTTTCGAACATGAATTATTCAAAAGTATTACAATTAATAATAACACTCACTGCGACGTTTTCAATGAGGGTTTTCGTTTTTCGAACGCGTGGGCCACGCCGAATCATTGTTTTCGAAATATGTTCTTCGAGTGTTCCAATTATCGAACAGTTCACAAAACAACGTCGGGCATTTTAATTAGAGAAGTATTCGATAGCTTCAAAACCCACTCGAAATCATCTTCATTTAAGAATATTACTTGAATATAAGTATTCGAAATTGTAAACAAGAAGCGAAAATAGCATTCGAATTTCAAATCGAATATAGCACTCGACTCTCGTCATTCACGGACCTTCATCAATTTCTCCTCCCACATGTGAATTGAATTTACGTACACAGATTTTATTAACGTTCATACATTAAAGCACACGCAGACTAATCCACGTCCGTTTATTGTCGAATTAAAACCGAATAAAATCTCAATAAAACCGCACCGATATATTAGTGGGCGGGTTAGGGCGCGAATGGGCTTTGATAGATCGTGAAAATAGCCGACATATTCCCATTATATGATATATCAGCGATATGGCGGTGAACGCGTTAAAGTTTATTGGCGATAAACCTCGAGCCTGATCGTCGAGGTCCAAAAGACGAACTCTTTCGAGGATGGTTTCGGACGGAGTCTCGGGTCGGTGTTCTAGGGAATGGTTCAATCGTCCGAAAAAGCAGTGGCGTATTTTTTTTCAAATGGAACGTTAAAATTTGAAATGATCAAACTCGTTCAAAAAAACAAGAATTTTCAATTCAATTCGAAATACCTGGAATTCAAAATGAGAACTGATATTCATGATATGAAAAATCCCGGGTGTGTTTTCACTTTGCGATTCATATATTTGCGAGTAAATGTTTGAATGTTGACAATGTGAAGTACATGCTATGAAGCGCTGGAAAATAAAAAAAAATCAAAGTACATGAAATATAGCATCTATTTTATATATTTTGAATACGTAAAAGCTTGCACTCCCATGAACTCGAAGACCGCAGAACCTTTCAAAAACTTCCGCCGACGGACCTTTTTTTTACAACTTAACACGGAGAGCGAAATTCCGCATTTTCGCGTTATTGAATACTTAGTAACGTCTATGTTTTCCCGCGTTACGGATAAATGCGGATTTCAGAATTAAAGTGTTCCAATGTACGTATAATATTGTACGTACGAATTGCGGCTGAAAGCGGCTTACTGAGCGCTCTCTCCGTTACGACAAATAAAATGACAGGCGTATTCATTAAGCCGCCGTTACAGTAAAAGCAAACATTATGTAAATGCGCCAAAATTAAGGATATTGTGTGCTCCGTTACGAAACGGAATGTCAATATTGCAAGGAGAGAACGATTTTTTGCTAATGCCGCATTAAAAGGAATGCAATCAAAAGCGCGTAAAATCAATGTTTGTTTATCGGACGATGTTGTAAATCTCGGGTTTGGGATTGTGCCTCGATTCGTGTCGGTTTATTATCATTCCGAGCGGACATATTCTGACCTTTTAATTGGATATTTTATAAATGTCATATCGCAGATCGATAGAGATATGTAACGAGAAGAAAATTTTAATTCATGAAAGTGTATTTATAATGTTGATGGTTTAGCTGTATCGATCGTTAAATGAAATGTGGAGGGATATAGTTTCAGAATTCAGTTCAGAGAAAATATCTGGTGTCACTATTTTTTTTATTTTATTGTGGATCCATATAATGATTAGATTTATTAGATGTCTAAGTTTTAAAATGTAAAACTTCGAAGTCTCAGCTGGTTGTAATTAAGTAGGTTGGTGCAGTTTAGTTTTTTGAAAGATTGTGACAAATATTATAAGACTACTCATAGCAAATTTAGTAACTAAAATAATAGTCTAGTAATTACATTTAATTCAATATATTATAAATAATATTTGGTTCGAATATTAAGTTATAATATTTAATTGATGTAATAATAAAAAAAAAATGATTCTTTTTATTTGAAATAAAAAATATGATTCAATCTTCATACTTTATTCCATGAAAAAATGAAAAGTCCATTTACAATTGAAAAAATTCGTAAATGTGCCATAAAACAACGATAAACGTGTAATCGTCGGAAAGCTTACGAGCCTGAAATGCAATAGAATGCAGACGGTGAAAATCATATATATATACGCACCTAAAAACACTTCAGAGATTCTCAAAACTTCCCCGATCACCACAACTACACAGAATTCAACAAAATTTCCACACAATCGATCATAAATTAAAGATTCCAAATCTCAACTACCTACACACACAAAATAGAACACCCCCATTGTCCGTATACCGAATTTCCCACTTCGATCCCGACGGCGCACATAAAGCCACCTGATAGATGGCCAGGACAGTCCTTGCAGAAACAAAGGGCTAATAATCCTGGCAGGTGAGCGGCCCGTCCGGAGACCGCAAACGGCAATAAAAAAGGCGGGAGATTCAATTAGGTCGGAACTTTTCGCGCGACCGCGGGTTTATTAAGGACGTTTGATTGCCGCTGTATCTTCGGCCTAACGGTCGACCCAATTTGCATATTGAGGCTTTTTATTGCCGGGCGAGCCTTTAATTGGCGACAGACGCAAACATCGCCGATACAAATTGAATTCTGCGGAGTTCGGTCGTTGACGGATGTCGGGGCGATTGCCGCATTTCGGGAATAAGGTCGTTCATGTCATCGGTTCGGTTTTCGGGAAAGTGTCGTCTCTGGATTTGGGATGAAAAAATAATTTTCGGGGGTGGAAATGTCGAAACGATGGCCCGTTGTCTTTGTGAGATGACGAAATTTGGATGAAGGAATTTTCAATGTTGTTAAATTCAACATTCGTTTTTAAGGGAGAGTAAATGTTGTCATAGAAATTGTATAATATAAGATATTTTGAGAATGATAGATTCGCGAAAGCAACCGTAAAGCTTTGAATAAATTGGCATGCTTCGATGGTCTTTTTCAAAAGAAAATTCAGAAAAATACTTTGTTATCTATCATATACATGTGTTATTTGATAGACGTAACATCAAAACATGTTATATTGGAAATACTCGTGATTCTTGTTTATCGTATTTGGTTATCGATTCGATGTCGAGTGAAAATCCTAGAATTTCGCTAACGTCGGCAGCTCAATTATAAAAACGCGCATGTAAATATATTTTATTTTTGAATAGGATCGTTATACGCAAATTAATCATTGTGTGCTTTGCGAATGCGCGAGTACTTTTGTTACGAGCGTTTTTGTCGAATTTCCCCCGATGTCCATTAACAAATGAGGAATTCACAACAGTGCCTCGCAAAAAATATACAACAAAAAATTAATTGATCAAATCAATTTGCCCAGAAGTTTTGTATGTCGACTTACCGAAATTCAAATCTATGCAAATCTGTGCAAAGCTGAAAAATTGAATATAAATTACGTACGAGGGAGCGAACGCGTACACATGTGCGTATTTGCAAGTTTAATATATTTCGAAATTGCCGGGGTCAAAGGTGGGCCTACCTGTGTATAGTTTATTAAGTTATATTATAAAGATGATTTAATGTGGGTTAATTTATTGCTAGGTTATCGCTGTCAAAGTTTATTTCGGGGTCTTTTGTTCAATACGTTATTATCTTTGCAAAGGTGAAAGGGGTAAATGGCAACTTAACCCTTAAATGCAGTGTTTGGCAACGCACCAAATTTTGCTTGCTTAAAGTATGTGTAAAGTGAATTTTGAATTTGCAGCTTAATTTATTCTATTCATATTAATGTATCGTATATTATTTGTTGATTTATGATAGTTGGTCATACATTTCAGCAGTTTTAATTATTAAAGGTTATATACAGTACGCCAAAATAGACTTTTGCATAAAAATACTTGGATATCCAATGAATTTTATAGACATGTAAGAATATAATAGAGTTTTTCAAAAGGAAAATATTTTGCCGTTGGTAAATCACACATAAAAGGGTTAAAGGCTGTCCGATATTAAATTCGAAATCCGCTATGTAAATCGAACAGATTATGCGATAGTATAGAATAAAAATCAGCACCGACTGACAAAAAACGATTCTTAAACTTCACACCACCATAAAAGTCAAGAACAAGCAACATCCACATCCCCATTCAACTCAACTTTAATCGAAACCCAATTTTCAAACAAGTCATAATCGACCAGCCACACCGAAAAGTTCACGCGACAACGGCCACCAAAAACTAACACCAAACGACAAACACCAGAACAATGAGTCGTCCACTTCTGGCGTAGACATAAAAGCAACCACACCAAATCGGAGACCAGAGACGAGCAACTGTTTCTGTGGATTTTCTCGTCCGTTTGACTATATTTGTTCACGCTTTCGTGACACCAACGTGTTCGGTCGTAACATTCGATTTAAGGATGCACTCCGGCTGGCGTCGTTCCGAATACAAATATCGGTTTTCCTGACTTGCCTCGATTGCGGGTTGACACTGTTCCCCGAGATGCACGACCGTAAAATACGACCTTTGTTATAACTTGTGTGAAAATGCAGGTTGCGCGAATTTTTTAGTGTAAAATCGGACGCGGTCGGAAATGCAATTTTGGTGAGGTTTTTTTTTTAGTAAGTTCGGAGAGTGAGGTTATTGAAAGTTTTAGCTGATCGGTGCATTTGTTGATGTTTGAAATCCGTTTTTGGTTTAGGTGAATGATGAATATTTGATGTTTTTACGTTTGAACAAAATATTTTCGTCGACTGTTTTGTCATAATAGAAACCGTGTATAATAAAATGGAAATTTTGATTGAATTTTTAAGAATACTACGGGAAAAGGAATATTAAAATGGTCAATTTTCGAAAACATATTAATATGAAAATATTTGTGGAATAAACTCTATAAATATATATGTATATAATTTGTAGAAATTAAGTAAATATATGGAAACCACTTAATATGAACAAATAAACAACTCGGATACAGCTGTAGTTTGGTTGACCGCATTCTTAGTAAACATATAAAGCTAGTCGTACACGTTTACTTATTCATCAAAAGCGTATTACGATAAAGGAACACGAAATTAAATGAATATATCTGGTTTTATATGTCGTGTACGTTATAGTTTGTTTGAAAGGTAGCGGAGCCTGATCGAAAATACACTCAGTCGACGCGTGTTTATTTATTTTTCGTTTAAATTTTCCACATTTTCTTTTATATTTTCATTTTCACGTCCGAGACATCGTTCCGCCGGATGACCACGACATTTGGTCCGACGCCATCGAGCACATCCATTTCCAGAGACCGTCCCTTGTTATGATAGTATAGAGTCTTACCAATCGAAATTCGAGTCCCCTCCAGAAAGTTTCTACACGTGGGAATACAATAATTCGAGTGTGTTATCTTTGCCAACTTTATCGGACAAACGTGTACTACTGCAAACAATACACGTATTACGTACTCGCGTATTCCAATACAAACAAGTATACAATTTATTCCACAAATATTGGACGAGTCGTGACCGACAGTTGGGAAAAAATCGTTTAAATGGAAAATCATGTGTGGGGGCGGATACAATTTGCGGCGAATTCGCAAATTGTTCCGGACGTATTGAATTGCAAATGAAGTTTTATATGCGTTGTTCGCAAATGGAAAAAAAATCCATTGCGTGCTCAACGCATTTCAAATAATTGATATGATCGAAACCGCGAACGGCCATAGATCGACTGCGCCACGTTTCTGCATGCAAAATTTATTTGGATACTCGTATTGTTGAGTGTTTGGTGTTATGAATTCACATTCGGATTAACATGTTCTTTATTAAGTTGTTCGAGATTCGCAATGACGAGATTACACAGCGAATTTCGTGTCTGCGTACCGTTCGCGCGAAAGTGACGAAAAGCGAGTCCTTCGAAAATTTTACGTTTAATATTTTCAAAGGGCTGGCAGGATGATTTGTGTAATGGAAAACATAAAATATGCGTATCGATAATGGAGTACGAGAGGATTATCTTCATTAATTATGATGGTACACGCGAGCGTCGTAGGCCAAAGTGCGAAGATCTTCGCGCACGCGCAACTCTTTCACCGAATATAAATTTCAATATTGCTTAATTATGAAATTAGGAAACGAAATTACTAATTACACATATACAATAACATTCAATTTCAATACAGAATATTTCTTTTAAGCTTATCTCTAACGTAATTAATTTTCTTGTTTCAAATCGCACATAAAATCAAAACTCGATATATCTTTGTACAAATCATACTTTCAACTGTTAATAATAAAATTTATAAACTCAAATGCTATTTGAATATTCAACTAATAAATAAATTGTTATATACATTAACATTCGCAGCTGTACCACTTGGAACTATGTATAATAATCAATATAACACGAATGCATTTAACAATATAAACCCAATCCTCTTTTTACACGGTTCAAGAAAGAAAAACCGATTATTTTTTACACGGTTTTCACTTAATCACGGTATAAAAAAGCATTATTAGGCCATAATGGCAAGATTTGTTACAGGCTAGTATACCTACTGTTAAAATTATGTGTATGTATTAAATAAAAATTTTCGATGTTTTTTATTGATTTTAAATGGTGAAATTTTTTCCATGTATGTATTTCCATACATGTATTTCGTAAAATGTATAATACTTAGATAGAAGTTCTATCCAAATACACTGATGGAACAAATCTTCAATTTTTATACGAACATCATACATTTATTTTTACATATCAGTTTCTAAAATGTATCCTCCGTGTAAAGAGAGGGCTGAGTATAAAGTAATAAAAAATTTTCATTGAAATATTGTTATAAAATAAAATTTTCAAGTTAATACTCAAACCCAAATATAATATTGAAACATATTTCAAATTTTCACATAGTATAATAATTAAAATCTCATCTCAAAAACCACTCAAACTATCACGTTTGATATACACAAAATCTATGACTATATACATCGAGTATTCCGGCGAAAATTCGGTAGTTTTTCGGCGTTCCGGGCGCGGGATTAGTTAAATTATTAACCCCCTGCGGACGGGCGGGTTTCGGTGTGGGTTAGGTTAAGTCTCCGGCTTTTACGAGCCCCCAACGTGCACTGTTTGTCCTCACTGTCGTCGTAATGCTGCGGTTGTTCCCGGGGATAACCCGGTCGTGTTGTGTCCACTCTCGAGTGGCCCATGTCTGTCCGTCCGTCTGTCGGTGTGTCCATCTTTTCTGTAATTTCAACTTTGGAGCGGAAATATATCTGCAGTGAAATGTTTGAATTGTTGGTGGGTTTCGTTAATAAGAGGGGTTTGTGTGTGTGACGGATTACAATTGTCGGATGATAATGCGTGTCGAATTGTATGAACGGTTGTTTGTAGATGTAAATATGTAATTGTGGACTTAGTGTTTTGTGATTTTTGATTGATAGTAGAGATGATTAAGAGGCTCGAATTTTATGTGATTCCATATTTTAAAAATTGTTTTTTATTTGTAAAGTACATTGTTATGATATTTAATTAAAAAAAACAAATTCCCGACCTTGAATATGGAATTTTAAAATTTATTTCAAAATTGAAATAAGAGAAAATTAAATTCCACAAGATAAAATACAAAATATGAATAACGTAAAAGAGTACTTTGCATATAAAAATAATTTAATTTAAGACCCTTTAATGAAATTCAAACTTTAACGTTGCAATAAAACATTATAAGATGTAATAAATGTAACACCAAATTGCATCATCGTTCGACTATACAAACATTCTGAATATATTTATAAAAATAAAGCTCACAAAGAACCTTTCATACTCAAACGAGCGTAATGAAAGTGGAAAAAAAAACTAACCAGCCGAATAACCGAGAATCGTACGAGATAAGGGCTCGTTTAAGAAGTAATTTTTTCAGTTTTGGTCTCACTGGACATTTTCAGACCTCTAAAAATGGCCAAGACACACAAAATAACAATAATCGGCCAAAGGGAGGTTTCCCGACTTAGCGTGCGCTCAACCATTTGACCGCAAAGACGATAACGTGTTCGGCGAATCACAAAAATCAAGCACGAACCGTCGGATCCATTGTGCGAATGTTTACTACAAAACGTTTTCATACTTCCGGTCGTGATTCGTCAAAAAAATATGACCGATCGTGAAAAGAGTGCTGAAAAAAATGGACGCGTGCAAACAAATATTATGCGGACCCGATCGTGGACGGTATATTTGTTGAGTGAAATGTTAAACAATATTTTTCTGCGGATGTCGCAGTGACTAAGAAAACTGTGAAAAGCCTTGTATTTTTTTATAGTCGTGTTTTGGTATTATTAAGAATGTATGAACAAACTTTTATTTCATTTGAATAAGGAAATTTCCATAACTTCGAATAGTCACATTGGAAACTTTCAGGGAAAGTTGTTAAGCGATACATAGTAAATAAGTCTGGGTCAAATTTTACGATGGAAATGTGTAAACAAACTTGCGTACTTATTTTACATTAGCATATATTTGAGCGTAATTGAATGCGCGATTACGTCTGCGATTCAATGGTATTTATGCGAAATCATAAACAACGTGAAAAATCGTCGTTCTCGATGGAAATATTGAATGAAAGGCCTTAATTTAAGATCAAAATTAACGAGCAGATTTATGCGGCGGGCATTCGTATAAATTAAATTTAAAGGCGGATGTATTGCTCGTTAAATTATAATCAAACGTTAACTTTATGGCAGGGTAATAATTTAGCAGTGCACGAGAGTCCTCGTTCAGTTTTCAGAGAAAGTTGCGTGGGAGAGATTTTAAGTTTGTAATTAATCCAATAAAATGTTTGTCGACGTCTTTCATCGCTCAAGTAACTGCGGAATTCGAAATTAGTCAAGTCAATAATAAACGATATAATAAATGACCAGAAAATTTTCCGAGGCTGAAACAAAATAAATGCTAGTTCGTCTAATGGCTTTCAGAATAAACTGGGATTTCCGATGAATTAGGCGATTATCAGCTATCATCCTCCTTTAATCACCTTTCTATTACTCTTCTCTTTTCTTTTTTTACTGTCCTTGTAAAAAGGCTTAGGTTTAGGTCTAATGACTACCTTCAGACTTTATTGGGACTTTTTGCGGCGACTTACAAGACTACATCGTTAACTGGCTGTGACGTTTTTCTTTGAACTATAATCTCGATATTTATAAAAATATTCGAAATAAAAATATTATATGAGTTTTTACTTTCGTTTTTTCGATAACTTAAGTGCAATTTCCTCAGCTATATATCATGTAAAGTTTCGATTCGCGGAAGTTCGGTTCACAGCGTTTTATGACGTTTTCCGTTGATACAGAAATGAAACGTAGTTTAACCGTTTCCAATAAAAAGAATTGGAAACAAATCATAAATGCCAATTGTGTTCTAAATACGATATATAAAAGCAAAAATCACAAAACCAATAGATTTCTTTGCGTTTATGTACAAAATATGATTAACGGCAAATGCAAGTTATGATATTTAACTATTATATTTTCATAGTCAAAACAGTGTACAGAGCTAAAACGGGTTACAAATGACCAACATTTTGTATAGTTGACACATAACGATATGTTTACGAATGGAATATGTAATTATAATTTAGTCTAGTCGATTACTCTTGATATATAATATATTATACACGTATTGTTCGTTGATAAGCGTTTGAACGTTGTTTGAGCACTTTACACAGAAACTTTAGATTGAAATCATAAAGGAGATGTTATAGAGCCAAGAATTAATATATTATACATGCAAAACAATATGCTTAGATTTTAGAAATATTATTACTGACATACATAATGAACCATATTTCACGTCATACAGTCATTTACGTTATGCACATTCGTCGCATAATGCATGCAAATATTAATTAAAACCAGCGTTTCAGCAATAGTGTCATCGTATAATATCTTTGTTACGACGCCGTCAAAACTAAATACTCTGAACAACCCTCGGGCACATTAAATTATTCAATTAATACGAGGACAGAGCCATTTTTGCGGGTACGACTTTCTAGAACAAAAGAGTCATTTCATTTTTATTTGTCTCACGAGTTCATCTCTTGGCGTGATTCAAATGTTAAAGGTTCAATCGAGCATTTTTGTGAATAAATGAAGAAAGCCGCCCTTCAGAATAAATGAGGCTTCGCGGCGGAAGTCGGTGCCGGAGAGCCTCTACAGCCGCCGTAATATTAATGCTCACGATAGCGGCCGCCTATGGAAATCCGTTTGGTGGTTTATTTTTTCCGAAAAACATTTTCATTTTCTCCAAAGCCGAAGTCGTACACTTTGCCGAAATCAGCCTGAAGCCCCGGCTCTGAATATGTCCCAATAATGCATTACGAATATTATTATATACGCTCGCAGTTCTCTAATATTTTTCGTATTCGTGTTTTCAAATGGAATCGTTCGAAGGAATATGTTTGAGAAATACGTTTTATTTGATAATATAAAATTATTCATAATCAAATTTAGATATAAGCATTCGGGGAAACTTGTATCGAAAAGGCGCATAGACTTAATTATAATGAAATAATAAGTAATCAGTTTTCCATGATCGTAATATTTATTTCTTAGCAGCAATTAAAATTTGATATTTATTTATAAATGGAACATTATATTCTATATAGCAAACAAAAGCCTGGTAGAAAACTATTCATTTGTATTTTCTTCAGCTTATGATGAAGTATTCGCCCACAAGCGGTAATTAAAATTGTTTCAGAGAAGTTATTGGAAATTTTCTTTATATAATCCCTATCTCGCGAATCAACAAAGTCCTTGGTGTATCCACAATAGTTCGTACAAAATATACACCGTTAAGGCTGTATTTTTGGGTGTGTATGTATGTTTCTCTAAAATATTTTTCGGCGTTTGAATTTCCGGCGAAAGGAGAAAACCTCAGCGGTGAGGTCTCCTGAAAGGTCCCAAGAGCAAACTTGGTGGAAAAAGCCACTTTGCCGACAAAAGCTCAATTTAAAAGGGCCCGGAGGGCCAAGAGCTTAAGATTTTTCTCAAGATGACTTTTATGGAAATATTAACACGTTCGATTACGAATTTGTTATAATATATTCAAAATATTTCCCTAAGCAATTGCAAATCATATGAGTCAAATGCAAATATTTTTAGAAAAGCATACTATAGTAATGTAAATTATTACATAGTTTTGATGTTATTTCAACTTATTTCATGTCATAATAAATATGTATATGTGCAATGCATATTGTGTACGTGAAATTCGATTTGGTATCAAAGTGGTGCAATGCAGATTTAGTTCTCTCGGGAAATATCTCTGCACCTTCAAGTTATCCTCAATTCAAATCAGTAAAATGAATTAATCAACCTATAAAATATTTTTTATTATTTAATGAAAATTTTTGTTTGTTGTGAAAAATAAATATCTAAATAAATAGTATTACCGACATAATATACGAGTGAATGAATATATTATATAATATATTGTACTCGTAATTCTTTAACATATGAACGTATAAATTATATTTAAAATACTTTGTTCAATTAGTTTTTTCTTTATCAGACGTTCTTCATATTTTTCACTAAATGTCGCACAGCTGTGAATATTCAATACTCATACATACGTTTTTTTGTGTTATGATTCAATTTTCAAGTTTACGAAAGTTCGCCATCGAACTTTAACTTTTTCAACAAGAATGGAACAGACGCTGCGGTTCAAAGTCGTCGCTCAGTAGACTTTTCCGACAAATCTGATAAAAATGCTTGTCGCATGATTTCGAAACTCTTTTTATAAAATTTCACCTCTGTATATTTTTTAAACATCAACGGACGATTTGAATACGTGATTATTTTTAATTCAGAACATCAAAAGTAATTTTTCACGACGAACAAAACTATATATTTCGTAATTATTTTAAATATAATAAATATAATATGATAATATATATTACAATATCATAGTGCGGTACATTCTAGTTTCATTGAATAATCATCAATCAAATGCAGACTATATTGTACATGTCAGATTTCGGAAAATGCATTTCGCCTTAAAAGTGCAAATCATCACCAACAACAAACAAGTATGTGATATATGACGATGATAATGTATAAATATTTTAACAAGAAGTGTGATCAAAGAGGCATCGACTTGTAAGTTAAAGAGCATTTTCAATTCAGCGGACATCGACGATATTCAATACACGTCGTTAAGGTACAGTGAGAGACGAAATAAATTGCGATCCGAAGCATATGAGCAACAATAAAATCAACAAGCAATAAAAGTATTGAACGTACCAAGCGCGAATGGAATCAAACGCGGTTTATGTATAATAAATATTTTTAATCAAGACTTACGCTCGTATTGAAGTATTCAATTTCGAGATACGAACGGAAACACAATATCAAATTTGATTTCATTTCGCTGCTGCCCGAGCTCGGAAGCGAATAAATTATCTTTCCATTCTAGCAAGTAAACGGCGCTACAATTACTTGTACTAGGATAAGAATCCATAGTGGACGAAACCGTAAGCGAAAACACGTCGGTGTTATATTTATTTATTTATTAAGAAAAAAACACACGGACATAATTACGACACGCGTTTAAACGTATTTTTTCATCCTATTTAAATCAATATTTTTTTTGCTAAACAAATTAGTTTACTTTGTGAACAATTAGTTATAATATTTAGTATTATTTCAATATAGTGATTTTTTGATATGAATTGAATAGGAAAAATATGCCGAAACGTGTCGCCGTGATGTATAATATTAAATACAGCAAATATACTTATGTCGATGGGTTGTTGCTTACGCTTTCGCTCATTATGGAGCCTCGCCCCAAGAGTTCGTGGGAAGCGATCCCACAGAGCGACGGGAAACATGAAAACGAAACGAATTTAATAAACATATTCAAAAAAATTCCGATACAATCATCGAGCTGAAAGTTTTCGGCTTTACTCAGAAAAAGGCGCATATAAAATTGTAATTTCTCGCGAAAAGGGACGAATATTACGCCATTTGAAAGTTCAGTTAAGGAGCTTTTGATTAGTCGGCGTGTTGATATAATATCGAGGATAAGCACGTAAGAAAAGTCAATTTTGCTTAACGCCCGCCACAACGGGAGATATTCCTATTCTGAGGGTACGTGACAACAGAGTGGGTTCCAGACCTATATATTTCCCTTTTCGATCCAATTCGGCTTTATCGCTATATCCTGAGAGGTCAGTGCGATGCGGAAGACGCCCCCGACATTAACCTTCAAAAGAACCGCCTGCTTTCCAAGATTTTTTCGAGATAAGTTAAATCGTATTCCGAAATTTCTTATCGAACCGATTAAATGAGAGTAGGAATAATTCTGCTCGAGACTTAAATGTATTGGAGACCATTTTTTTTTCATTATGAACTAATATTTTTTGGAGTATCGTGACAAAGTGAATTTGAAACTGTAATACAGAGAAACGGATATTATTACTTAGGAAATGAGATTTCGTCGCCACGTCGAGATACCCACTTCGTTAACAAGCCTGAATAAATACGTCTATAATTTAATTGCAAAGGAAAATCTTCTTCGATCTCTGTCGTAATCGAGACCATTCACAGACACAGCCACACTCACAAAATCCATCCCAGAGCGCTAAAGTTCACACCCGAGTCGATTTTTGCCATTCGCCTAATAGCCATCCGAGTTGAATGAGTATCGGTTGCGTATTTCGCTGAGAAACAATGGGCTAAGGGCGGATAGCTATTTCGAAGGTTCCACGCGTATGTGCACAAGGGATCGAGAGTTAAATTGATGTAAAGTGAAATTGGTTGCATTAATGAGCCAGCCGATCGGATCCATTAAGCATACTTCCAAGACGGTGTGTTTACATGCCGGAGTGTATGGTGAATTTGCGTTCGTAATTAATGGAAATTATATTTTACGGCAGCACGGTTCGTTAATGATAATTAAGGATCCCGGTGTTAACGATAGGTGCGTGCTCGCGTTAGTTAGATTTTGCTATGTTCCTGCGGTATATATTTACAATTGAAATTAACTGGTCGACGTCTGCTTCAATAACGACTTGAGGTGGCTCTCGAAGTGCATTAGGCGAATCACTTTTTTTATGTGTTCGGCATATATAATCGATCAATCGTGCTCGAATTGAGATAAATTCTCGGATGTGAGGGTGGAGGATTTTTTAAGCAAATCGTATGGCGTTTCTCCCGTTCCGACGTTAACCCTCTTCATCTTATTAGATGTTGTATTGACAGTTCTAACCTTCGTATCAATCATCGGTGAAATTATGGGTCGTGCTAAGGGGCGGTTGAAATCTCCACAGATGTACGCAGAAGACGTAGAATTTTCCCATTTGAACACGTATAAATTTCAAATATATTCGAAACGGTGACGAAATACGTATCGACTTTTGTATCTCTGGGACATTTTTTTAAGAGGACAAAAACAATGCACAACAAGCATATACAAACATTGGGCTCAAATATATGCCGGACACGTTCCCCACATTCAGCCTCAGTTCGGTCCTCGTCCATCTTAGCTTTTTCCACCGAGGAAATGTTTATTGGAGGTCGTGGACCCCTGCACAGTCTGGGGTCCCTTTTTGCGAGAGTTGGCCAGCTGAAGCAGGCTCGTGACCCTGCTGGTTGAAGCCTGGTCATACGTTTTCGGGTCAGATCTCGTGGCTGAAAAACGAGCCGAACCCCTATACGAGATCTGGCTCGCTTCTATATCTCGTGGTTGCAATTCTGCTGAGAAAATTGTGCATTACATGTCGGGTTGAATATTTAATTTGATATATGTGCGGGGTGGATTAGATGTCACTGTTGATAGATGTACTTTGTTAACTGGTGGGATGTTTGCTCTTTTGTGATGTATTTATAAAATTGAAGATGTAATATAAGCGAATGATTCGACAAAATGGGTTAAAATGTGTTAAAGATTTTATTAAGATAATAAAAAGTGCGAATTTATACGGAGGATGTAAAAGGCAGTTTAATGTTGTAAAGAAAGTAAAAAATTTGAAAATTATATTTTTGCGATATTTTGATACTTTTCCAATATTCGTATAAAAAAACGGTTTATTTTCATTTAGCACATAAACTAATTTCTTCTCAATAAAAATTTCGAGAGCTAAAATTTAAAACATAATTATAACATAATATCTTTTCGTCTATACGAGCATATATAAACATATGTTATAATGTGAATGGCTATCATTTTCTGAGAATCGATATGTGGGACAAAAAAATAGATTCATCACCGCAAATGAATGAATTCATTCATGCTTGTTTTGTAGGCGAGCGTTAAAGTGTCACGCACATCTTCAATGACCAACGAAGCGAAAATATCAAGGCAAAAACGACAGGCCCTGAGTGTTTCGACGCGATAAAACCGTTTTATGCTTTTCAATTAAACACTATATGCTGCATCGGTGTAGGTCTTGCACATTGAAGCGTAACATTTCAAGCAATACTAATATTGTCAAAGAGATTCATAGAAGAGAAGTTTTAATCATATCGTTCTTGCTGTAGCATGCTCAAATTTTAATGGATTCTATGTATTATAATTATAATATAATATCTTGTGTATAAAAGCTATATGAAAATTCTTCAAATTGTCGAAATATTGTTATTAAATTTTAGTGCGAGAAGTAGCCGAATTACACGACCGCGGCTATTAAAAACGAATTAGGATAATTCTTAATAAGAGAAAGTTTTTGATGGCCTTTTGAGGAAATTATTTAAAATCACCGGAGGAGAAAAGGGAAATTTTCCTTATAAGGTTTCGGGGCGGGCGGAACTGAGATAGGAATAGCCGTACTTTAGATGGCGAAGTGCGTCGAATAAAAACACGAATCGGTCGTAAATTTCAATAAATCGATTGCAAGGAACGGGGAGGTCCGCTTTATTATTTCACCATCAAACTTCTCGCATTAATTTCGGGCCATCGAAGCAGGAGTGTTTTGAGGATCGGCGTTTTATTGTCGGACAGAGGCGAGTTATTTTATTCAAAAATAAAATCGGCACAAACCGCGACCGGCAATAAAGGGACAAGTTTCGCGCGCGAGTTAATTCCTTTTTAATTAGCTGAAATATCTTTGGCTCGTTTGCAGAGGGCGGCGAAATTGCTTTCGGCCAAATATTGAAATGATAAAAATCGAGTGTAATTTCCATTTCTGGCAATACCGTTGCCAGGTGATAAATAATCCTATCTGACTCTGTGTACCTGAGAGCAAAATGTGAAAGGAAAAATCAAAGAGATATTCTTGAGCGAATTTCCGTCGATTTTTCATCGTTGAAAATTGCCGAACGCATATTTGTGAAAAATGATGATCCCGGTCTTACGTTTCCACAAATATCGCTCGCGCGAGGGGAAACCAATATTATGCTCTAAATATTGGCATGCGGTAAGTTATAGTATTACTTTCGATATTTGGAATATTTTTTCATAGAAAAAAAACTTCTTACGAAAAATCAATTACGTATAACATAAGAACCGCAGGTTCGAGAAAATTTCCAGAATTTTCAATTTTGATATAGAATATATATTATATATATTGCTTTGCATAAATATAGATTTTATCGATGGTGATAACCGAGCTTTTAGTATTCCGACCGTTCATTTTCGGAACGAATGAACCGTACGAGCATAGAATCGAAGGTTTTCCAGTGCAAAGCTTTGCTGAAGTTGCAGATGCAGTTGCGGAGCTGAACTGCATTAGGAAATGAGCGAATGTAGAACCGATGCAGGATAGTGAAAATAAAAACAAGCGAATGCTTTTAATTGTGGTTTTTCTGCGAAGCTTTTGACGCCTTTGTCGTTGCTAAAAGCGCCAACAAAAACGATAATTCTCTTAAGCCTCCGTCGTCGAATTAAAACGCGGAAACATCCGTTTTAACGTGGCCGAAAAAGTCTCGCTTTAAATGAATTTTTCACTAAAAAAAATGGGTGTCCGAATCGTACTGTCGGATTATATTACACGTATGAGTTAATTTATCATCTGAATTTGCACAGTGCACACTGGACAGAAGTAAATACAAGTTAAATTTCCGTTCGCGATGAAACAGTTTATTATTAATAGAAAATTTTAATTAATAGAATGCTCGTGGCGCGAGGAAAAATATTGAAATTTACAGTATAAATTTAACAGGCAAACATTTCTCGAGTCTTTTAAATGCAGTCACAAAAGGGTGCCGCCTTTTCCTTGTACGAAGCTTATTCGCAACGAGATTTCATAATACGAAATGCTTTGGGGTTGCATTTAGTGCTCCCGCAATATGACAAGACTGACTCACAACGAAAGCGCAATTGCAAACAGGATCGTCTAAATATGGCTTTATAAATTCACTAAAACGACGCTTAATGCGGGACGAGGATTTTTTTTTAATGTTATACTTTTATCTGCCCGCGGCTTCAAGTAAAGTCATTGAAAATTGCACCACTATTATAATGGGTAGCTTGTAGAGACAAAGGACAGATTGCAGGGCTCGGGTCGTTGTCGGCAAGTTTGGTGCATGTCGTTTTGCTACGAAAGCTATGTAAGATGAAGCCATTTTCCACCCGCATCCGATGTGCTTAAAAAGCTTTTAGGGTGTCTGAAAGGTTTTTAATGGGACATATCCCACCTTAAAAGTTTAATATGAAGCGCGCGATTAATTTCGGTGTCACACGATTCATCGCCATTTATTCACCATAAAAATTCGATCTAATTTATGTCGGCTAATAAAA
This sequence comes from Hydropsyche betteni, assembly GCA_028571205.2. Lineage (NCBI taxonomy): Eukaryota > Metazoa > Arthropoda > Insecta > Trichoptera > Hydropsychidae > Hydropsyche > Hydropsyche betteni. Next base: position 2,981,261 of record JAOXNN020000013.1, read on the forward strand.
ACTGCCAGTATAAGCAATCCTTTTATCCGAATGATGCAATCAGTAACAGCACTATTAAAAGGTCACCGCTCAACAAGAAAGCGGCAGCAAAAAAAAAAAAATGTCGAGAAATCTTCCTGAGAGCTTTCCAATTAATAGCTGACCTCCTCGACGGCAATATGCAGTGAGAGGAAATATCCGAAGCTCTTCCTTGTTGTGGAAAAAACTGCCGGAAAGCTCATACTGGCCGACTGTAATTAATAGCATCTAATGATTCGTAAAGGAGAACGTTTTGGGTCGATCCCCTGGGAAAATGTAGCAAAAGGTCGTTAGATTCGGGGAGCTATCACGTGAGAACAAGAAGATGTACGGTATAAGATTTATTATTTTCTTTTTCGATTTAAAGTATTTTTGTGCGAAAAAACAAATTGGATCATATGGGCGAGCGTTGTGTTTATATAGTATAAATTTTTCAGGCCCGCTTTCATTTCGAGCGGTAATACAATAAGTTTCGTCGGAACGTTATAATGATTTATATGTATTCTTATAAATCAGTGCGAAGACAAAAAATAGTTCAAAAACGTTTTACTGGGTATCCAGAGTAGAATATCTTGACACGTTTGTTGATTTATACGGTGATAGATAAGTGATATTGATTTATCGCACACATTTAAATAAAATATGTGTATTTTTTACAAAAAAAGGTTACCAAAGAGACAGACGTTAGAATTAAAACGTGCTTAAATAATGAATAGAATTCATATGATGTTTTTAAAATTAAAATAAGCAATTTTTTCTTTAAATAGAGTGAAATTAAAGCATATTTGCATTTAATGAAAAAATATTCCTTATACGAAAGACCCCTCTTCAATATTCATTCTTTCGTGCAGAATCATGTTAATTTTCTTCAACGAACATCTCATACCGAGCACTAATGAGATATTTCATTTTCAAGTACCACTCGTCAAAATTATACTGTTTTTATGGACTGCAACTTTTTTAAAAACTCTTCTGTTTGCCTCAGTAATTTGAACTTTGCAAATGCAGAAAGTGGGTTAGTCATTGCATAAAAATAGATGAGATTCGTATACAAAGAGTTCATGAAAATGAAAACTTTGAAGAGAAGTTGAATCAAATTTTATTAATTGTGAAAACTTTATGCGCTGAAATATATGAATTGATTTGAAAAAATTATCAGTGAAAATTTCAACGTTGGTGTAAAAGAACTCATGTTTTTCATCTATCCGGCTAGTTATGAAACCAGTATCAACACGACGATATTCAAGAAAGTATATTCATTAAGATTAAAGTTTCTCTTTGAAGAAAAGTTTTCAATTTTTTCTCTAATTAATATAAAGCGAAGAAACCACCCTTCATTTTTTAAAAGAGATTCGAATGCAGCACTTTTTTTGACGTATATCTACTTGTGGATAAAAATCTGGGCTAGCGAGAAAAGTAGAACGATCCGAGAAAGGGATTATAAAAAAATACGAGTTTATGTATGTTTGCAATGACCGACTTCTAGGGTTTTTCTTTTCGAGGGAGCGAATGAATGGTACCCAAGTCAGAAACAAGCGTTTTGAGAGAGAAACTTCGTCACCTCGACAATTTTACTTTTGTCCGACTTAACGATTCAATTTTTCTCACTTCTTTCTACATATGAGAGAGAAATCTAAAAAAAGCTATGGAAATGACGCCTTTATATTCTTTTATTGCAGTCGATTTTTAACCATTCTAAGAGATTTTATTATGTTGTCAATAATAAAAATTCTACTGAAAATAAATGATAATATTGAAAATTAATGATTGAAACGTAATTTTGCGTTATTCTAAATAATTAACATTTTCCCGTATTTGAAGATTAGATTGGTAAAAGATTTATTTTCTAACAGAAATTATTATATCTCTAATCCTATACGATACAATAAACAGATTAGATTAGCTGTGAATATACGTGTTAGAATTGCAACGATTTATTCATGAAAGATTTCAAATACAAATGTATTATAATAGACGGTAACAACACAAAATAAAATCCAATTTGTGCGACGTGAGCATAGAATTTTAATTAGTATTACGTGTCTCAATTGTGGCACGATATAATGAATGCAAAATATTTCTAGCTGGTTGAATATAAACGAGCTGATTTCAAGCGAGTGTTTATACGTGTCCTTAGGGCGAGTTCAAGCTTTGTATGAGGAAGCACAATCGATTATAACTAGTACGCGTTTCCCAGATAGTAATTTCAAGTGTCATAACTTTCTCAGTGAAGAAAAAAAGACAGTCAATTTGTGAACTGCGGTCGTTTATTATGAGGCGAGCTACAATTTATATTTCATACCTTGGGGATATGTCACACGAGGAAAGTTCGTAAAACCACATTTTAAGTTAGTTCTCATGTTGCTCGCGAGACTAAGACCAAGTGCCCATTTGTGGTCTGAGAGTATCTTTGAGAACACCCTCATCAAACCACCTAAAACGGCATCGTTTTAAATTATTAATGCGTGACAAACGATTGCTTGTGTTTAGCTTATCAAATATGTATCAATTTTAAGGTCATTCGAATAATTTTCTAAAAATATATATGATTAAAACATTATTCGGCGCGATATCCCTTGAAATATATCGCACAACAATGTCTTTCAAACAATTCATATCTACGCAAGATTTTATAGGAAGGAAACCTTCGTTACCTGTCGAAGGTGCCACTACGTCAGGTTAAAATCTTGTTTATCGAATTAAACGAGCCCAACTCATGTTTGGGAACTTCCAGCATACACGCGTTGGCAAAGTCGAACCATCGCGCCTTCGGATAGTTTAATGAATCGTGCAAACGCGAACAAAACTAGTGGTCCAATATTGACTTTTGCGTTAAACAGCACAAAGGTGTACCTGTCCAAGTCAAACAAAGATCGAAGACTTAGAGCGGCCTATATCGATAACGGTTCTAATTGGCGTTCGTTACAAGCGTTGAAGACGGTAGCCGTTCACAATAAAAAGGGAAAAACGGTGAAAAATCGACGATGTTTTCCCCGGCGTTTAATTTCTTGACATCTTGAAAAATTACGGCGTTTTCAAGCTAGTGACCATAAAAGCTGCTTTTCGGGATATCTATAAAATATTTTCCATCAATCACGCTCCTTTTGATGTCATGTTTATAGAGAAATATATTTTTTCTCGTACGACAAAAGCGTCCTTCACTTGTATTGTATGCGATCTTGAATAACTGCTCAGTGAAATTTTCTTCTTTTCATATTATGAAAAAAATTATCAACGTTATACGTTCTGAAATGTGTTTCACGTTATTTTTTATGGGCACACGGGTCTTCTTCTAAATTTGGACTCGAGTACCGAAATTTCACTGAAGTGTAAAAACGGCCAAAAAGCGCCGAATCATTGAGTATACGTTGCCCGATGAAAATTTTAAATTGGATCCTATCTTGAAAAAATACATAATAATAATGCTTTCGTAAAAATGAAAGTGGATAATGTTTGTGCGCGGTTTTCGACGATCCTAATTCAATTTTTGTCTGACCGGGCGCACAACAACGGGCATTAATGTCACAACAGCGAAACCTTTTTTTGAACCTCGCTTCCTCTTATAAGAAGCGAATCCTTTGTTTTTGCCAATGGGAATTCTGACCTTTCGGAAAACAAACTAAAGCGTTGGCATTTCGGTTGCTTTTTTGCGTTTTCTTCACCGAACTGACCTATGAAAAAGCCGAATGAATATCGAAAGAAAAACCAATAAATAAATTATAAAAATCATATTTAAGAATCATTCAAAGGATCCATCCTATCTATGGTAGGAAATATATTATAATAGTAAATAGGCCCGATGTTAATAACATCGGGATGTGTATGTATTTATTTTGAAGTCGATGTCCGTACCCGATTTGAATATTTAATATTTAATTAATAAAATCAAAATAACTCATTTGTTATTGTCGCCGTTACGAACA
>JAOXNN020000013.1:2985301-3017090 GCA_028571205.2 Hydropsyche betteni
AATTCCAATTCACATTTTCTCATCGTTTTTTTATAGGAAAATGGCATACTTTAGTAGTAAAACGAGTGAACAGATCAAAAAATTTTTCGTAAAAAAACCAGCTGCACTCAAAGGGTTAAATTAAAAGCAGCAGCCATTTCTTTCAATACGAATTTTTTTGACAGATATACATTCCTCCGTAGTTATTTCTCACATCCGCTTCAAATTTATCATTCAATTTAAAAAAAATAATTAATTAAAAAATATATTATACTATTTTTTTCAGTCGTAAGTGCGAACCGTCGTAAGTCGAGGACTATCTGTATATAGAGAATTCTGTATTAAAAATACTAATTTTTGTAGTAAACAAAAAAACTCAATTTTATAATTTTGGCGTTTAGAACTATTAACTGCCGAGCCCCTCAAACGACAAAACCGACCCTAAATAAAAGATTCAAAAACTCAAACGTCGGCAACGAACAAAAAATCGAACTCACGCTTTCCGAACACAATCGCCGAGTCGAAACGAAACCGAAAACGACCAAACACACACACCTTCGCAAAATCGCCGCCCCGCGTCCAGTGTGCGGCGGGCGTTCGTAATGGGCGAAGGTACGGGCGCGGGCGAGGGCGGCACGGGCGGCTGGGTGCCCCTCGAGGCCAACCCCGACGTGCTGAACAAGTACCTGGAGCGCGGGGGCGTAGTCTCCGGCTGCCGGGCCGTGGACGTGCTCGGGCTGGAGCCGGAGCCGCTGTCGTGGGTGCCGCGGCCGGTCGTCGCCGTGCTGCTGCTGTTCCCCTGCTCGGAGCGGTACGAGACCCACAAGCGCCAGGAGGACCAGAGGCTCAAGGACCGGCCCGACCACGTTTCGCCGAACGTCTTCCATATGAAGCAGACGGTACGTAACCTGCAAACGTCGATCCCCGCGAACGGGGGACGTTCGACGAGACGGTAGGGGTTGGTCGCCGTTCGTTCTAATGGCCGACGATCGGGGTGGCTGTTTTGTGTATGGATAGGGTTGCCAGATGGTATCCAAAAGGAGGACGTGTCCTCCTTTTCCATGTTTTGTCCTCGCGTCCTCCCTTACCTACTGTAAGTCCTCCTTTTTGCTAAACATCGGGCGGGACTGGCGGGAGGCGAAAAAGGGAGCAGGGCGGCTGATTGTAAGTGTGCAGTCAGTTAAATCTTTAATTCTTACTCAACACAACTTCAAAAACATGACATGTGAAGATTTTTATAATTATTTGTTAAAAAACCAAGAACTTCTTTCCAAAATTGGAAGCTCAGCTAAATATGATTAAAATAAAGTAAAAGAATATTTAAAAAAATTCGTTTATTTTCTGAATGTCCTCCTTTTTTACTGAAAATCCTCTTTTTAGACCCATCTGTCCTCCTTTATCAAATTATCATCTGGCAACCCTAAACCTGACCCGACCTATTCCGACCGTTTCGTTATTAAATTCTGACAATTTATTATTTTATTCTGATGACTCTGACCGTTCAAAATTCTTACCATTTAATTTTTCGCCGAAAACGTTTTCAATTCATCAAAATAAACCTGAACCAACCGACCCGATATCGATCCGAACGTTCCCATGATCGAAAACAAATTCGAAAAAAAAAAAGCGTCGTCAGAGTTGCCAACGCCGAAAAGAGCCGACGCGCGCCAGTTGGCCGCCCGAACGCGTCATTGTCGGCCGGATCGGCGAATCGGCGACTCGGCGTCCGACGCTCGTCCCCCGCCGTCAGCCCCCCGCCGCCTCCGCCTCCGCAACGCACCCGGTGAGTAGGCCTTCGCCCCCCGCGCCATTGTTTGTCGACGCGTCGCCCGCCTCGGCGCCGTTCGTCGACGGCCGCACGCACGCTTCGCATCTGTCAAAACAGTCGGTCGCGTGCGGCGGTCGCTGTCCGCCGGTTTCGCACGTCTACATAACCTTACCCGTAGTTTAGTTCGGGGTTTGTTTCGTTCGGGATTGTCGGTGAGTTGTCAACGATGCGGCGTTGGGATTTGTCGGTAACGGTTAGCGCGTTTCGGAAAATACAATGAGAGTGTTGTTCGAGAGAGTAGTCTGAATTTTTTTAGGGGGAGGCCAAAACAACTTTTTATATGTGTAAGATACGTATTCTGTAAGCGCGTTTGTTTATTTTTTTTAGGGGAGTCAAAACAGTTGTTTTTAATTCAGCAATTTCCAACCTTTACTGCTGCACCTCCTAAAATTTTTTTTTCCGGCGCCTCCCTATCTTTTATTTTTTAATATACAGTAAACCCCCTTATAAAGTTTGCGACGTCAACTTAGGGAAATCAATAAATGAAACATTTTCTTTTTTTTTGAACATTTTTATGTGTTATTTGCTTGTTTGTTGTTGTTGAGGGGGGTTTTATCATACATTTAATTGAATCAAAATTTAATGAGAGAGTTGTTGCTTTTTACTTTGTCAAATCTTGGCAATGTGGAGAATGCCATTCGTAATCCTTTTTCAAATACTATTCTGGTTCGATATTTGGTTTTCCATTGCAGCCGTTGCCGAAAAGCTCGTTTCGCTTATGTATGATGTGACAAATGGTATTTTGCATTGTTTTGCAATATAAAGATTCATATTCTCCACCGAGATTCACCCAAAATTGAATTATGGTTTCATTTTTAAATGTATGTGCTTCCAAAATATTCCTTCAATTAAATTCTGATTTACTTCTAAACACTTATAAAACATTTATTTTCAATCCAAACACTATTATTTGTTCACTGTTTACTTAACTATACACTGTCATTCATCATTAAAGCTGACCCATCATTTATCCTCTGCAGGATGAACTATCTTCAACTAATGTTAAAAATCTATCACATGAGCCCGCTGCGTATTGATTAAGGGCAAGGAAAATATCAACAAATCCCGTCCATTTGTTGTATATTATGTGAATTTTATTTATTTAGAAACATTCGAGTTTGAATCTATGAAAGATGCTAGTCTATTTCTGTTCTTACATTTTTTTTAATAATTTTCTTAAGGTAAGAACCATGGCCGAGTTTTTATCAAAGTCTCCAACCGACATGATCACCGAGGACGAACATTTAGAAGAAGAAGCCAACGGGAATATGAACACTACCGACAGCACCTTCAATGAAGTAATTTTAATTTTCCGTTTTCATTATGCAACACTTGAAACAATGGACTAAAATTAATGTTGTTCTCTTAGGATAATAATAAATCTGTCGGAGACGGTGGAGATGATCCCGAATTGGCCGCCATAAAAGCTCGCGTCAGAGAAATCGAGGAGGAAACTGAGAAAATCAAACAGTTACACACAGAAGTCGACAAGCAGATGAGCCTCGGAAGTCCTCCCGGTAACATTCGTATGTTTTATTTTAATTTTGTTATTATTTTATCTTTTGCCTTTTACACGTTGTTCAATTTTTCAATACTTTTAGCCGGTTCCTTAAATTTATCATACGATGAGAAAGTAGAAGTGGATGCCCGATCTATTTACGTAGGAAACGTTGACTATGGTGCGACAGCTGAGGAACTCGAAGACCATTTCCGAGGATGCGGTTATATTAATAGGTGTGCTTTGAATCGAAAAGTCTTCAAACTTTATGTTTTGGAATTCGTACTAATCGATAATGTGTAATTCTAGGGTTACCATATTATGTAACAAATATGACGGACATCCTAAAGGATTTGCTTATATTGAATTTAATGACAAAGACGGCGTTCAAATCGCAATGGCTCTAGATGATTCACTGTTTAGGGGACGACAAATTAAGGTAATTTTAAAAATATATTGTCGTAAATTATGAAGATTACGATATATTTTGTATTCGATAATGTTTTCTGTTTGCCTTACGTTTCTTTTCAATTTTAGGTTTTACCAAAACGCACCAACACTCCCGGCATGATGACCACAAATAGGTTTCCTCGTGTTGCACGAGGTCGTGGCGGACGAGGAATTAGGGCTTCAATATTTGCATGTCTTGGAATTCGCCGTAGAGCAAGGTGAGGATCAGAATTATTCTTATATATCACGAATGTCTTGTAATGGCGATTACTGAATCCATTTACGATACGCTCAAAAATCGGATCGATCAGAAGCTTTGGATGTTTTCTTAAATTTAAAATTTCTCTGTTGATTTCGTAGCTTTTTTAACTTGTTTTCATTATATTGGATAAATTTTAGATATTTTATAATTAAAAGAATGTTTTTTTCTTTTCCAGGGGAAGAGGAAGAATGCATTATTTGTCATACTGACCTAGAGGTAGTGCATCGATCAGGAGGCCACACTTGTGATAAAGATTAAGTGTTTTAGCTTCTTGGTGCAGTAACTGACTTCACTTTTGATATAATTCAACATTTACTGTGTTAAACTTACATAATATTGGTTGATACACAAATAGTATCTACATGTAAACTTTTTGTAGGAGGAATTCAAATTTTTCATTTTCATATCATACTCACGTATATATATTTATGTGAACATTTTTTTTTTTATAAAGCTTTCCGCATGCTAATTTTATTTATGTTTTTCGATTGTTTAAAACAGCAAAACCGTTTTTATTTAAGACAAAATTGTAACCATGAGTGATAATTCGGCAAAAAGTATATTTTCATTTAAAATTTACTAATCATTGATGAATGAATCGTAAATTTTTTATTTTATTTTAGAATCGTTTTGTATAGTATACTATCATTTTAATCACTCATGTATTCAAGAATATATGTTCTATGCAATATGATTTTATTGTTTATACGCTAACAGCTTGTTAGTCAAAATGTATATTTTATTTTTTTCATTTTTCATTATTTACAAGTTGAAATATATTGTTTCAAGACAATGATATATAGACTTAAGTTTTATTTTATCTAACCTTCCCTTTTTTCTTTCAAGGATGTCAATACTTTGTTCTTTTAAATATCAAAAATACCATTGATTATTTTTGTACTTCATCATGTCATATAACCTACTCATGGATCGTTACTATTTGTGTACATCCAATATTTTATGTGATTGAACTCCATTATGCTTATTGTACATATAATCTTTTATAAATAATTTTGTATTAAATATTATGTAACTGAACGGTTCTCAGTTTTGAAATTTAATAAATGGAAAATAATGCACATAAGAAAAAATGCGACAAAAGAAGGAGTCGCTGAGGTTTTACTGGGGCCGTTGTATTTTAATCTTTTTATACTAATGCAGTTTTATGTGTCTGTGTTTTATTCTTCTTTTTTCACATAGTGCAGGAAGAACCCGAGACCATCTAAATTGCAGATCGAAATGTTTACAAATTAAACTTTCAAGATTAACTTTTTTGATTGAATAGTTCATCGTTAACTATAAATAATAAAAGTACCCATTCAAACGTAATTCTAATGTTGCGAGGAAATTCCACCGTTTACGCGCTTCGTTGTATTATCTTATTTGTTTTCCATTTATTGCATTTTTACACCATTTATTTTGTTTCTATAATTGAAAATCTGAAAATTATATATTATTTCCGTTAATCAAATACATTAATTTTTAATACGTCTTATCAAAAAAAAGTTATTTATATAAACAGTAAGTATATGATTTGTTTTTGGTTGTTTTTTTTTTGTCTTGGAAAATACATTCAAACTTTAGTTATTTTGGAAATTAATACACCCTCAATTTTTCTTGAGAGATTTACTATTTATCAGGTGCTTAATGATTTCCTGAAATTCTAAGTTTCCGCATTTTCTAATTAAGGTGGCGAAAAAATTAATCCTTGTTGACTTATCTGGATATTTTATTATTAACAGGTAAGTATAAAATGACAAAAAAAATGTAATTGCAAAATATATAATACAGTAAATGTAAAGAGACATAATAAAAAGTATGACAAAACAATTGTGTTTATTTTCACTCCTGCAAATTTACTTTGCGATCAATTCACTTATTGAACTCTCGTTCATATGAAACTAGCTTCACTAGTTGTGTCTGATTGAGAAGATGACATGGACGTGCTGTCGGGGGCCATGTGTCAGCTGCTGCGGCCTTTGCCTTCTTTGATAGCGATGACGTAACGTTGAGCGACCTGCTCGGGGGGTGAATAGCCATCGGAATAGGACGAGTCTTCGAAGAGTACTTCATATTTGTCCGAAGCTAAAGCTGGTAATTTATTCACGACTGCTTTGTAAAAACAAGTTGTTTGAGGATATAGTGCCATCACTGAAATCAAATTTTCATCGTTATTATGTTATCAATTTAAAAGTATTCATTTAGAAAATAATTTTAGCATACCAATTGAGCCTTTTGGAAACAAAGCAGCTTCATCGGTTTCTGGATTGGCTCTCATCAAAGGTAACGGCACCACACGTCTTTTCGATAAAACATGTCTGTTTTTCTGTTCTTCGTCTATGTCATCCACCTGAGAATATATAATTTTTGATTACGACTCGCTCATCAAAATATTAATTTCAAAATTCGCTTGATGAAGTGTCTTACTTCATATTTATTTTGCGTAACACTCCAACCAACTACTTCGGCTAATATCCAGTTTTCTTCCTTATCGGAGACTTTCACCAATGCTGCAACCATATCGCCGCTCTAAAAACAAAGGTGAAGGTTTAAAACAAAGACCTAATGCAAAAAGACATTAAATGGACTTTCATAAATAAAGATTTTTTTAATTAATAAAGATAGAATTTTGTGAATTGTAATAATTAAATTTATACAAACATTAAAAATAAAGGTATTTACAAAAATTTATCATTACTTAAATGTGAAAATCATAAATAGTAAAGACCTTTGCAATATAACTATTGTCAGCTGGGACTGCGCCGCATAAGGGAGGTGCCCTTTCTCCCGGTTGTCCGACAAATAATGGCAACGTTTGAGCGGAATTAAGTAGCATTTTCATTAAAGCTCCACAACCTATAGTTTCCTTGTTTCCAGCGTTGCGAGCCTAAATAATAATAATTTTTTTTTTTTAGATATATTTCAATAATTAAAATAGTTCATGTATAAATGAAGTTTACCTGAATTCGACGTTCATTTCTTATGACACGAATTTCATTGATTCGACTCAGTGCAGTTCTTAACAATTCTTCCTCTTGGCTCGCATCGGCCAGAGCTGTTTTGTATAAACCTTTTAATTTTTGCTAGAAACAGATATAAAATGGGCGGATTAGAAAATGTTTAAATATTGTAGTAATGACACCAGTGATGGTCTATGTACCTGTAGTTAACCAGTTCTCAAAAAATAACGTTTTTAAAGATAACAATGTTTCGAAAAGGATGCGATAGATAAGCTGGATTAATAAACAGCTTTCTAAAAAAGAGTTATCTTTAAAAAGCTATTTCTTACATTTCTGAGAAGAAAAAAAAAATAATAACGTTTTTAAAAAAACAATCTATAGAAAGGATATGATAGATAAGCTGGGTCAATAAGCAGCTTTCCGAAAGATTTTTATCTTTGAAAAGCTATTTTTTTACGCTTTTCTGAGAAATGGTCAAGAACAGGTACACGGTCTATAACTAGTGTTGTAACCCTATACGTTTATATGATAAGTGAAAGTTACCTCATAATAATGTGCAGAGTTCTCTTCGGACGCAACTTTTTCTTGAGTTCTAATGACGTTTTCGATATTGTGTTCGGTGCGATTTCTTTCAGCTTCTATTTCGTAAACTAGTCTATGCAGAGATCTCAAACACTCCTGCAAAAGAGTTATGGTGAGTTTGAAAACATGAAAATCGAAATTCTACGAAGGCGATAGAAAATTTTTACCTGCACTTGCTGTGCGGCAACGTCGGCTGTGAGAGGCATTTTTCAACAATTTCGAGAAAACGACAATGTTTTGGTCAGCAAAATAACGTAACACCAACTGACCACAACGAAGGTGGACACTAACTGAAAAAGACATAAAAATTAATAACTTATTAAGAAAGAATTGTGAAAATTAGAAACGGACGACTCACTAAATCGGCAGCGACAGAAAACGACACCATTGACAAACGTTACAGAAGCTCGACTGACACTAAACAACTACCTGTGCGTGAATAGGTGTGCGCGGTCATAAGACGACAATTATCGATCACATCGACGTTTTTTATTTGACGTTATTAATAAGGATGTGGCTGTTTGCAGTTACACTAACTGCGAATTATTGGCTATTTGCAGTTACACTAACTGCGAATTATCGGCTGTTTGCAGTAACACCAACAGCGAATTATTGGCTATTTGCAGTTACAATGACAGTGAAAGTTGTCGTAATAAATGAAATATAATAGAATTTTTTATGTAATTATTTTTTCAATTTTAATAACGGATTCTTCAACGACGCAGTCCGAACGAAATTACCAGGAGTACATGTGATTTAAGGAAGTATAATAGAAGTTGCTGTGCAATTATTTTTTAAATTTAATTTCGAATTTTTAGTTGGTGCAGCATGAACGAAATTACCAGGGATGTGATTTAAGAAAGTACGATTGAAATTGTTAAGTAATTATTTTTTCAATTTTGATTCCGGATTCTTAAACGACACAGTCCGAACGAAATCACCAGGGGCACATGTGATTTAAGGAAGTACAATCAAAATGGTTACCCAATTAATTTTTAAATTTTGATTGTGGATTTCTAGAGTGTTTCCTAACGTGAGACGTACGCCCCACCGGGGGGGCAATACGTCAATTTCCGAGGGGGAATACGCAAATCATTAATATTTGTAACGTAAAAAATGTTTTTTGTATATATATGATTATTTCTTATTTTTTTATATTGAAAAATATTTTAAAAGTATACATACAATGACAATTAAATTTAATAAAAGTTTTATCACAAAAATCAATAAAAGTTCAATGTGAAAAAATATTCTAATACGACAACTGTCACTCTGTCATTGTAACTGCGAATAGCCGATAATTCGCAGTTAGTGTAACTGCAAATAGCCACATCCATTTTTTAATTTATTTATATATTTCAATATAATTTTTCCCTTTTTTTTTAAACGGCTCTTTTGTGCTACTTCTTCTCTATCTCCCCCCTTAAAAAAAAAACAATGATCCTACGAAAAGCATCGCAGCGTTGGCATCGGGCACTGGAAATTTTTCACGTTGGCAAGTTTGCAGTTGTCGCACCCGCAGCAAGTGTCAAGTCATATTGTTTGATGGGCCTCAGGCGCGGGCACAGTTGCCGCACAGAAGCCTCCCCCGCGCCAGCGGCGTCCCGTTCGAAAGCCGAAGCCGAGAGCAGAGCACGCGCCCCCCACGATGGGCGACTCGCGCGAAGAGATCCTCGCCAATTTCCAGGCAAGTTTCGCCGACGCGCTCGCTTTCGAAACGGACCCGTTCGAGCTGTCGCCATTTTCGCGCCGTTTCGCTTTTGAAACTTTTGTTTCTCGGCTGCGTGTCCGACGTCGAAACGCACACACGTGCGCGCGCTCGCGTCTACACGCACGCACGCTCGCACGCACACACGCACACGCGAGCGTGTTCTAGCTTTTTGTTCACGTTCCTGAAAGTTTGACGTTTCCTTTGTCTCGTCTTTCTTTGTGAATTTTTGGTTGATTCTTATGTGTGTTTTCAGGGTATAACGGCCATCGAAAACGTAGCCGAAGCCATATTGCATTTAGACGAAGCAAACTGGGATTTGCTCGTAAGTTTAACGTTGAAATGATTCATGTTTGTTCTAGATCTTTTCGTTGAACTTTGTATTTGTTTCAGTCTGCAATTAACCGAGTGATGCCGCAAGATTCGTCGTCCTCCAGTCATAGACAGAATTCTATATTAAATAATAGTAAGGTCGACGTCGAGATAATCGACGACGACATATCCGTTATCAAACCTAAAACTTCATATTCTTCGAGTATGCCTTTGTTTTAAATTTTTTTTAACTTTTTTTTTCTTCCGATACTAAATATTCAATCGATTGCAGGATCAGATGGACCCAGTGTTATATTCGGACCGTCGACCTCGTGCAAGACAGACTATTCTTCCATTAGGATGCTAGAGTTCAATGTGCATTATATGGAAAAAGTGTTTAATTTTAAAATTGCAGATAACTCTACAGTCGGTCAGTTATCGCTCCGATTATAAAATTGTAATTTTTCAATGTCATTTTCACGATTCGATTTTTCTTTTCTAGGTGACCTGCGTATTAAAATATATGATCTATCCGATATTCCTCCTTGCCATCAAATTTTGGAAGGATTACTTTTTTCCGCATCGGTAGCCGATTGTAAATTATCTACGATGTGTTTGCCTAACGTATCAAATCTTTATATGAAAGTTCCCGAAGAAAAAATGGACGATGACAGGTAATTATAATAAATTAACGAAATATTTGGTTAGTGTTTAAATATTTTTCCTGTCAATATCATTAATGCGGTCAATATAAATAATAGTAATACTAGTTAATCTAACTATAACTAATTTAAATAAGTGCAGGAACTAGTATTGTTGGTCAGTGTTAACACTTAAATACTGACCACGAGTTAATTAAAACACAAACCAAAAAATTGAAAACTATGATAATAATTGATCTTTGTTGAAAATTGAATTGATAATATTGTTTTATTGTTTCTCATTTAGACTGACAGAGAATTTAACACAAATGTACACATTGCACATAAGCTGCGATGACAAACTTTATAATTTGAAATTTCCCGGCACACACACAATACTTCAAATAAAGGGAGATATATACACTTTGACCAATATTCCAGTAAGACATCAGGTAATAGTTTGTCGATTTGTTTCATGTACACAATATTTATAGAGACTAAAGTTTTCCCGTTACATAGGTTTGGTCAGGTTGGCCTGAATCTCCTAATTTAGACGATACTATGCTCGCTCTCTCTGGTGTGACTTTTCCAGTTCATACATTAAAAGTGAAAAAAGTTGTACCCAAAACTGTTACGACGCGTCGCGAAACGGACAGCGAAGATAGTTCTGTGGAAGAATTCGAAGACGCTGAAACTTTTGCTGGCGAAGACGATTTGTTTTTGGATAATGTACGAACGAAAAAAGAAGAACCACTTAGTATGTTACAATTTAGTTGGCGTTTAAAACATTTTTCAATCGAGCTGGCTTTTTATATATTTTGTTTATTAAAGTTCCAGAAAACGTCGACGATGAGACAATAGGATGTATACAATTTGCTTTACGTTTCCAAGAAAGGTATGGGCCTTTGCATCCGATGTTCTTCCAGGGGTCATTGGATAATGCAATCAAAGAAGCCTGCATGAAACCAGCAAAAGACGTAATTCTTGTAACTTGATTAATTTGATATTTATAATAAATTAATTTTCTCATATTCCTTTAATATTTGTAGCGTCGACTTCTTGCAATTTATCTGCATCACGAAGCAAGCGTATTATCGAATGTATTTTGCACTCAACTGCTAGGCTGTGAATCTGTATTACAAGTACTCGCTGCAAATTTTATAGTATATGGATGGGATCTCACATTTGAATCTAATAAAAATATGTAATTACTCTCATTTCATTGCGATTATGTTCCTGTAATCGAATTTTTTATGTTTCATGTTTGTATTATTTACCAATTTTTAAGGTTATTATCGGCTGTATCGAATACTCTCGGTGGTGTAGCTAGTATGACCGTCAAAAATATTCCATTGGATAAACTACCAGTATTAATAATTATCATGAGAATACGATCCAATACTGAAATATTTTCTGTTATTAATGGTAAAAATCAATATTTAAATTTCTTAAGATATGTTTGAATGAAGACGTATTAAAATAATATTTTTTTTGCAATACAGGAAACGTTACAGCTGAAGAGCTTTTAGGACAACTTGTCGAAGGAGTGGAAAGATGGGCTAGTAGGCGCGATGAAGAAATCCAAGAAGAGCAACACAGAGCAGCTCTTCAACAACTCAAATGGGAACAAGATGAAGCTTATCGACAAAGTTTAGAAGCTGATAGGTATATTATTTACAATTTTATTATTTCAACTATTCGTTTAATTATTATATTTTTGATTCTCCGTATTTTGTTAATCGTTGTATTTTGAATAATTTAAAACTTGTTTATATTTACAGGGCCAAAGAAGAATTTAAAAAACAATTAGAACAGGCGGAAAATGAAAAAAAAAGACGCATTGAATCAGAAAGACATGAAGCCGAAGTTAAAAAAGAGGTTTTTACTCAATATTATATGCATCGTATAACCATTTAATGAATAAAATTATATAATTTAAAAATATATGTATTAGGCGCATCGACAAATGGCTTTATCTCGATTACCTGAAGAACCATCCGTTGATTCTGGAAATTCTATAACTAAAATACGTGTTCGTTTACCTGAAGGCAACTTTTTAGAAAGGCGTTTCACTATCGACACATCATTAAAAGTATAATTCATTTTTAATTTTTATTGAACGATTGTTTTCTAGTTAATCATATTTATACTCTCTTTTTCAGGTTCTTTTAGATTATTTGACAGTAGAAGGTTATCCTGCCGAAGAATATAAAGTCATATCTAGTTGGCCTAGAAGAGATGTGAGTATATTAAGTGTTCATTTTAACTTACAAAATGACTTTTTTTTATCACACAAATAGAAAATATTAAAAATAATAGACATACATAGCGTGCTAAATAAATCAATTTATTTAATTTTTCACATAAATATTATGTTGATTTTACAGTTAACTAGCGTCGATGGAGAAATGACGTTGTCTGATTTGAGATTGTGTCCACAAGAAACTGTCATGCTAGAAAAGCGGTCAAACGAGTGACTGTAAACTATACTAAATCAAATATTTCCTCTGAATTCAGATATTATGTTGTTTTATGAATATAACGAGAAAAAACGAATTTATACTTTTCAAACATTTATATGCTATTTATTTATGAGGAATGAAATAGACGTGCTACACTCATATGTGTTTATTAGTTATTTTAACCTTTTACTCATTTCATAAGATTATTTTATGTTTATATACATATTCTGAAACTTATGTGAAATTCTAATTTTATTCTATAAATTAGTTTTTTTTTTAATTTGAAAATTCAAATATTTGTTTAAGGGAAAAATATATGATTTACTTAATTATACTGTGAGTTTATTTCGTTACGGTTATATTTCTTATGTGAACTTATATATTTAGAGACGTAACTGTTTTTCTAATTTGAATATTTAATTCTTGCCAAAGACTTCGATTAACAAAAAACATACTGACAATAACATACCGCAAGCTAAAAATGTCAAAACTGGGGAAAATTCCAACATGGTTACTTTGAACTTTGATGTATCTAGTGTGTGAACACATTTAGGCTTCTTAGCATGCCAAAACAACCTTTGCCTTGCCATTAACCCTCTTTCAGCAATTTTGCGGAGTCTGAAAGTCCATAAAAATATTCAACTTATAGGAAAGTCTATAGATGTAATTGTTTCACATTAATGCGTGTATTTAAGATAATATATTAAACAAAAAGGATGAAAAACAATTAAGAGTCTTATTAAATGCAAACATACAGAATTATTGTTACCCATAAATTATCAGCTTCCTAAACGGAGAACCTTTTTGCACAATAGACATCATTTTTTGTTCAGGAATCAAATTAATTTCACACAACTCACATATTTGTTTTTCTGAAAAATTCTCTGTTATGATTTTGTACGCTGTCGCTGTATCCACGTGAAAAGCAAATCCTCCTCTTTGCACTAATTTTAAACCTTCTTCCGGAGGTAAAATGTTACGATGTTTGTCATTAGATATTTTCTTTCTAAAGATTTCCAGAGCAATAGGATCTTTGGTTCTCTGAAATAAATAATTAAAACAATAAAATGAACTGCTTAATTTTGTTCATCAATTCATAATAATGTAATTTGTAAGATTTGCATATTATTCAAAACATTTCTATAAACTAAAAATTTTAATATATATTTACCTCAAAATAATCTAATGTATATAAAATATCTTCTATTCCGGCTTCTAAATTACTATCTAAGAGATTCTTTAGCTTTTTGATAGTCTTTGGTGGTTCCATTAAAAGCGAGGATACAATACTAGCAGAATAAAATTGATAAAATAATAACGAAAATATAAGCAGGCTAAATACAATGATTTTTCCAGATGCCATCAAAAAGTTACTTGATGATCCTAAAATAATTTCGTGTTACAATCTGAATAATACTATTCTATGCATACATTTTAGTTACCTTGTTGAAAAATAGCTGCAAAAATTAAAAGGATTATTTCACTATTTGAAATTCCTTCTTGTAAAGGGTTTAATTTTTTTTGAATTTTTGACAATCCAACCCCAAGTACTATTACAAAAAATACAATAGCAAGTGCACAGAACCATACTTTTTCCGTAAATGGTCTCAAATATATTTTGAAAACTGAAGTCGCACGTTTCGGGTGACGAAAAATAAAATATGGTCTACAAAATTTAATTTTCATATTATTTATTTATAATACTTAAAACGTTTCTTTTTATCAAATAAATATTGTTTTCACTTAGGTGTCCACGTTGGCATTGTATAGTCGACAACTTCTGCTCTTTCCAATCGGAAAAATACTGGAGATCCACCAATATCCACGTTTTTCTTTTCCAACTCTCCGATCATACCGTCAAATGTATTGTTGTGTTTATAACCCCACGATATTGTTCTCGACATATAATATCTAAACATTTGTATGAAATTTATATTGAAATAAAATATAAATACATCTGAAAAGCTTACCGAAAGTTATAAATATCTTGTAGATGCAAAAGTAGTACATAATTATAACGGTGCATTGAATCTAAATGCGTATTATCAGTACTTAGCAGATAGTTATTGAGAGACTGCTTTCCTTGATTTCGTACCACAATCATGCATTTTAGTACAATACCAGTCAAATTTGATCTTCTAACATATTTGTAAGGTTTTTGATTCAATTTAAATTTATCAATATGATTCCAATATCCTGAATAATCAACAATGAGATGCCCATTGTGTTTTTTCCCAGTGTTGTATATTTCATATAGATTATATGATTTATTATTTATTTCCACAAATGTAATCTCTGCGTCAATGTTGATATTCAATGTTGATATATAATTCAAAGAATTGTTAAGTGTTTTACCTATGAAAACCCACTTAAATATAAATTTAAACGGATAATCTAAGATGTTAGACAAATTATTTAGAAATTCAACGGAATTTTCACAATCCAAATCTATCGTTAGACCGACGTTTTGAATATTTTCTCGAAGTACAGGAACTATATCTATGGGTGATTTAGTTATTGCATAGAAGCTTGTACACAAGCTGAAAGATGAAAAATATTTCATCATTTTTGTACGTTCTCTATCTGTCTCACAATCAAACAATATGATATCTTTCACTTTATTCAGTTGATAGTAGTCTTTAATGAAAATATGTTTTTCAGCTTGAGAACAGGAAAGAAGTATTAAAAAAACAATTAATAATAACATTTTTTCACTAACAAAAGACGGATTTTATGCAAGCAAGTGATAAAAGATATTCATTCAATATGTCATATCCTCGACCGATTTTTAAAATAATTGTCATGACATTGCCATCAAATTAGAATTATAATATGACAGTGATACGTTAGATTGACAATGACATGCAAAGTTCGAGGGTAGTTTAATCCAAACATATTTTACATTTAATAAAATAATATTTATTGACTAAAAATGAAATTCAAATTACTTGAAATGAACATAAATAATATAAAATTAAATAAGATCTTCAAAAAAGGTATTCTTATATTTTTTTCTGTTAAATACTCTTAAATAACTTTTTGCAATTTACTTGACAAAAAATTATGAAAAACATTCAATTATAGAATTGAATGTAAAATCTAGAATTGAATGAATGTGAATTTTAAGACGTTTTCTTTCAGAAATTCCATTAGATAGCAAACTAATAAAATATGAATGAAACTGTGGCCATTGTTACATATAATATGGTCGCTATCTCATTGTCATTTCAATTGAACATGCTGTTTATTCATGGTAATATATATTCAAATTGATCGAAGTCTATGCAATATTCCATAACTATAATATATTTTATTTTTTCACACGAAAATGGATTTTCTTTTGGGGTCTATCGGTTCACGAGCAGTAGTAGCAGGAACTTCGTTTACAACTTCTTCCGTGTTTTGCCAAGTCACAAACAAAGTCGCAGATGTAATAAATAACATTAATGATCCTACAATTCCAAAAATCTGAAAAATATTTGTGTTAATTTTTCTGAAGTTCTCGAATCATATTCAAATATTCACTTACACCAGGAATTATCGATAGTGCACCACGCGAAGAACAATTAGCTAATACTAAAATCGATAGCACTAATGTTGCTATTGCCGTTATTGTTGAGCAAATAATATCCTAAAATATAATTAAACAAGCTTTTATTGGTTTTTTCAACTTAACAACATTAAAATTTGATAAATTAAATTATTGATTTAAATAGTAAAGTTTTTTTGTTACAATTGAACATTACACGTTTCTATTATAAATAATTTTTTATGTGTACATTTGTTATTTTCATTATCATCTTAACGAAACAATATCAATCAAATATTTTCGTTTGTTGAAACAAATTACGCTTATTGCTCCAATCAATATTTACATACATGTTTTTATTGAAATTCGACATTATAAATCGATTTCACATTTCTTTAAAAATTTCTTATAATCTAATCACACTTACTATTTTAATCCAAATTGTAGGAATTTTCTTTGCTAAGCCCAATAAAAACGAAACATAAAGAATCGTAAGCAATGCACCGTTAAAAACAGTAATTATTGGAAACGTCAGTTCTAACCATACCGCATAATCAATGCATACTTCTGCCGAAAGTGATATAATGGATCCCACAATGAATAGTATCTGTAAGAAGTGTTTTGTTTTTTTTTTTTTTAATTGTGATATTACATTTATTTTTTTCATATCAAAATGATTCGATATTACAAATTTAAAATCATTGCATACTCACAATTCCGAATAATTTCAACAAACCGACTGGAGATAAAATAAAGTTATGATTGGAGAATTTTTTCCTTAATGCTTCATTTTGTGGGGTTGATTGACTTTGTCCCATTATATAAAATACATTTGATGAGACGTTTACTATCTCTCGAGGATTGTAAATTAACTGAATTTATTAAATACACAATTTTATGATTATCTGCTCTTATCTAGATAAGATTCTTTTTCAAGTATGCTGTTCAAATGGCCCGATTGTTCTTCAAAAAAAGTACCGATAAACCAATAAATATTAATATTATTATTGTTCTTGTTGTTAGATTAATATCTACTTTTATCAAATTTAACTTTATTACAACACTAAAATTTATCATTTGATAAAAATTCTTATGCGTTATAAAATTTACAGAATAAGTATCATATTATTAAATTCTTTTCGAGTTAGCATAAGCTGTGGGTAACTTTTCCACATATCCACAGACCTTAGTCTTGTCAAATTCACCAATATGTCCCAAATCAATAAAAAGTGCAGTCAGGAAATTGATTTGAATGCATGTTATTGTTCGTTACATTGAGGTCATGAAAGAAATAGTTTTTAATATTCAAACTTCTCGAAGTCTACCTACCTTTCCAACATTAATTGTAACTGGTGGAAAAACATATATTTATTATAAATAGATGTTTTGATAAATATGCCAGATGCCAGGATATATACATTTATGTAAAAAAAAAATATTGGCTTTTATAAGAAAAGTTTATTTTGGTTCTCAAGATTTTATAATTTGGTAAAAACAATAATATAATAAAAAAGACAATTACTTAAAAATATTAAATTGATATGGAAAAATGCTGGAAAATGTGTCAATAAATATTTAGAAAGCTAACGGTAAATATTTTATGTATATTACAGCGAAATATTATCAAAAATAAATAATAAAATATAAAAAAATATCTATAGATAGTATAAAAAAAATAAGGAACTTATACATGACTAGAATAAATTTTGATAACTACAATATGTCACAATTTAATGAAACCGAATCTATAGCAAATTCTTTGCTTTAAAAAGAGAGGTTTCGACTGTTTGACAAAATGTAATATGCATAAATACAATTAAAACAATTTTGAAGACTCCAACCGAAGCTGGAAAAATTCAAGGTAATAAAACTAACTGGATGTAAACATAAATTGCAGTTGAAAATATCATAGTGATTTTTTTTATCTACATATTCAAAATAGAAACGAATTGTTTATTAGTTTGTAGGATTATAAAAATTTTTTGAACAACACTAAAAATGACTTAAAAAAAGATACACTGGAACTCGGAAACTAACACTATTACCCTTTTTTCATTGTCAAACTACGTGTGATTGAATTAATTACGACAACCCAAATTGATACAATACATTTATAGTTAATTGCTGTTTAATGATTAGAGAGGACGAATTCAAAGTGTTACAGAAACTTGGTTAAATTCATAAACTTTAAAATATTCACGAGTTTAAACAGCAATATTGTTAACACTGGATTACCAAGTCTGCTAGTGAACACAAGATGCCAAAATAGAAAACTTTTTCGAGTGTTCCGAAAGATATAAAGATCAACAAACATCACTGCCATCGATGACATGAAATACCATCCGCTTGCCACACACAACATCTACTTAACGACTAATTGTGCTTCTCAGTAGAACGTTTATAGAAATTCCACTTGAACACTTGTGAACCTTTGAAAAATCAATTAAGAATTCATACATACACACAGTGTACATTTTCACATTTCAAATAAACACATTTATATAAAAATTGGGTCGATCTTGGCAGTTGAGAATTTAGAAATCATCGATTGAAGGGGACGCTTCGACTATACAAAAAAGGAAAGTTTCAAAGGCTCACATGGTACTAACCTAATTCGAGAACACTTAAATAAATGTACAATAGAGATCTAATGGATACTTCTTTATAACTTACAATAAAAATAAAATAGTACAATGCTATAATATGTTAAAAAGGCCTTTATCAGTATGCAACAAATGTATGTTGACAGTCCACCCCGTTTATTTTATAGCGCATCTTTGTGTTTATATACACATCATACAAAGCACAATGTCGGACTAAGAATACAATTTTTTTTTTACACAGACTCAAGACGCTGAACAATAGATCTGTTTTATGTATGGAAAAATAAATAGCATTTTCAAAGAATATAAATCGATTGCATGTTTTGTCGTTAATCTACAAAATATTTCGTACAATGTCAACATTGCACTCGTCTAATTTCCAAGAAGCATCCACACACTAAGTAAAAAAATAAAAAATTTGGTTTTTCTCAATCACTCAAATATTCTAATGAATGTTCATAATAAAAATATCAATCGAGGAAAATTAAGTATTATATATGTTATACTATTCACAATATTGAAATGCATTGTGAGAGCCATGTTTATATAAACTTTTCAGGAAAAAACAACAAAGAAAATAACATACACATCTTATATTTATTATCTCAAATTCAATTAAATGATCGAGAGTAAATCAATCAACCAGTTTTTTCTTCTTTCAAACAGCACACTTTAATTTTTTACATTATCCTTTAAGATATCAATTTTAAATACTCTACTATTAAGGAACAATATTTCTGTAATATTTGACTGAAAGTTATTAAAAATTGAATAGAGGAAATTTCAATGTGACATTTTTCTTCAAACATGTCAGTAAGTCTAAAAAATTAACGAAAGTTATAAAGCACCATTTGAACGTAATAAAAATATTTTTTTTGATGTGATATATACTCTCTCGTAAAATCCTTAAATTCAAGATAATAATTAAAAGATAATGAACGATGATTACATTTTTTCAGGATAATTTACATTTACATATGAATTAAAAGCTGCGATTTTGAAATAATAAATTGATACTTTGTTTTGTGCCAAATCTATATTCTTATTCTAATGTATAAAATTTGTTTTGAAAATAAATTTTGTATAATTTTTTTTTTCAACAAAAATGAAAGAAACGTTAATTTTTTATCATTATTTGATATGAAATTCAAATATTGTATTCATAAAGTTCTTCGTAAAGAATTCACTCGATTTCAAAGAAACATACACAAATGTGTGTATATTTAATGTTAATAAATATAAATAAATGCAAATTATCGATATTTATTTTATGCAAAGGTAAATCAAGTGTATCATATATCAATTTAACATTTCATATAATTAGTAAATATGGAAATCCAATACATACACTGATTGTTATTATTACTTTAATTTACTAATTTGAAAATGACAAATTTCAAGACATTATTCCAAAATTTTTTTCTTAATGAAAAACATAAAATATATCGATACCTAATAAATGAGATCATATATTGAAAATAATTGAGTAAAATAATATTGTAAAAATAAATAAAATATATCACAAAATGAGCCTTCAATTATAATACTGAGTATGAAAAAATTTGTCATACTTTGAAATTAATTCACACAAAAAACATAAAGACCAAAAATACTAGCAATCAATTATTACTTTATCAAAAAGTGAAAATTTTCTCTACACACTACATTCTACAGTAAGGTCACACATTTAATCAATGAATGGCTTTCACTACACTTCACCTTCACTGATTATATCACCAATTGTAAGAATATAGTTTATCACTCATCGTAAAGGACTTACTAACGCCCCTAGGTTTTGTACCACAAACTAAATTTAAATATTATATATTTTCACACGTTTTATTGTTTCATCACTAATTTTAAATAAATATATTTTGCGGTTAAACTAAATTTCTACAGTCAATGTCAACAGTGCAAACAAATGGTTTTTTTTTTATTCCTGTTGATATGACAAATATTTCTACAGCTCTACGAGTATTATGTTGCCATTAAACCCAATGCTACCGACAAGTACACCATAAAAAATGGAAATATATCGATGATAAAAAAAAAAGGTTCAAAATCATACTGTAAAACTACTAACGATAAACTAAAAAAAAAATCTAAACATCAAAAATATAATGAAAATATCGATGTTTCCAAACCATATGAAAACAAAATATAATACAAACAAAATCTTTCAAATTAATCATGGTGTAGTTGCTCAGAATGCAAAGATGTTCGCTGACTGAAATCATGAGTGGCAGTAGGGGACCACTATAACGGAGTTTTAGAAGAACACGGCAATGGGTCAGGTTCAACAGGCACAGGTAGATAAGTAGGAGCACGTCGCGACATCGGAGGCGATGGTGACGGTGACGGTGAATTTCTCGGTGAGCCTAAAGGAGAAGGCGACGGAGCTGCCAGCAACGCCGAGGTCGACGACAAAGGTGGTCGGCGATAGCAGTAAATTAATGCCGTCACTCCGCTCGCCAGTCCTCCTATCAATCCAAACGACTGAAAAAATCACAAATATAATTATGCTCTGTATAGAAAGAATACATTCTTATATATATTAAACAATGTTCACATATGAAATAATATCGAAAAATACATACAGAAGACGCTATCAACATATCTCTCGCAGATTTTTCGACCCACCAATAATTATCACTTACGACAGCGGCCATCACCAGAGAGCTGGCGATCACATACATAGACCCAACACTGATATATAACCATGCATTCTGTCGAACAAAAAACAATTAAACATCTTCACGGTTTTACGTATAGCGAAACTGAACATCATACTCACAAGTTTTGCCCAATTGAAAGGAAATAAATAAACTAGTCGAGATATATCAAGAAACAGCAATGCAGAAGAGGCCATGAGAGAAAAAAGGGCGGTTGCCAAAAGCAACCGTAACCTGGAAGTGTTCGGCAGCATCCATAGAGCTGCGCCGCCTGCAGCGTATTCCAGCCATACGCTGCACAGTGAACATATCTGAAACGCGAGGCGAAACAATCAAAATTTATAATTCAAAAATTTCATTTCCAATAGAACTTGTCGAAGAGACAATTTACCGTGACTAGAAATCGTAACGCTCCAACGGAACTAGTCAAATGTCCTAAAAAACAGTAGAGAGGGGCGATGCGTGCGGGTGGCGGCGGCGGTGTCCGTCGATAGTGAGGATGGCTGTCCCAAGAGTGGACGGTGCCATCCGGGGACCAAGCACCGCCGCCGCCTACGCCTCCAGCACCCGTTTGGCTGCCGGCTATTTCAAAGTCTTGTATGTCCTCCGGCCGCCGGCCGGCCGGCCGCTCCAGTTCCCGTAGCTCCTCCAGTAGAAGTTCGACTTCGTCTGCAGCGTATAGATCGCTCACCGAGTGCACGTAGCGCCCGGCGGCCTCTGTCTGCATCGCCTCACACACCTCCGCCCGCTCTCGACCATCTCATCCTCGATCTGGACAGAATTGAAAGTGAATTGACTGTCGCGATTGTAGCAGAATATTTAAATTTGTAAGAATAAGTTTATTGGAGGTTTTAAATTCTTTTGACATAATGTTAGTTGGAAATATCGCAATTGAAATTGCTGAGAATTGTTAAATCTTTGCTCAATTAATATGATCTGGATCGTATCGTGTGGTTTTGTTTTTTAGTAGAAAATTAAAGAAAGGACATGTTCCTTAGGTTTCCCGACTGTTCCCATGTTTTAATATCGAACGTTTTTCTTCAAAATCTGTCTTTTGTGTGTTTTGGGCTTTCACCAAAAGGGTCAGTTCATGAAAAGAAATATTTCGATAAATTTTTCTCGTCCTGGTATTCCGTATACCTTATGGAAAGCAAAACTTTTGCTTATGGTTAGATAAAAATTAAATGTAGAGTTTTCAGTAAATGTAAATGTGGCACCCGTAGTTTCACCTAAAGTTGCTGGTATCCAGTCAAACAGACTCAAAAACGTAGAGTTAAGTGCCTAGAACCAAGAGGAGTACATGTAACAGATAAGAATGGAGGACTTCTCTTCAAATGTATCTCTAATTAATATTTACTGAAAAATTAAGCTTTTTCGATACATTGTTGAAAGTTTGATTGTTTTCCCTTGTTGTACATCGAATAGGTAATAAGGAGTAAACGATCTTTGAAAAGTTTGAGTACAAAAAACCATTTTTTATTGAATCTTAAACCAACGATATACAATCGAAGATTACATGTCTACTTAGTAATAAGGGAAAGGTAGCTCTCGAGAAGTTACAGTACTAAAAACAATCTTTTACCAAACTCAATTAAACCTTAAACCAATGGTATCCAATCGGTCATCTAACGACTACCCCTTTTCAACCTCGACAATCTACGAAAACCAAAACACTCAAACCCACATCAGCATCACCATACACCAAATACAAAACTCAACAAGTAGACTTTAAACTCCTCGTTAATTACACGAACATAATGAACCTTCGAAACAACGTCCTCTTCGTCCCGAGGGTTTCAATCGAGAAACCCTATTATTTAAGCAACTCTACATTTAGCCTTAGAGCAACTTCCGACACCGATCCTTCAAGTGGCAGCCTTCAGTCCGCAAAGGACGAAACCGGGAGCAAGGAGCAAGGAGCAAGGAGCAGGGAGCCGGGAGTCACACACGCACATACACTCGGGGATACTGACGTGGTCTCAACGAGGGGCGGAGGAGCTTCCGGGGGCGCAAAAATTAAGCCGACTACTCGATCAGTCGACACGAAACGCCCCAACGGCCCGAACATCCACAACACAACTGACGAACTGACAGCCGCCGAACCGCCGAACTGCACTCCATATCGCACATCGCTAATTTAATACTGTAAAGCATTTTAGACTTTATATTCATTTACAATATAATATATTTTCATATACAATTTTTACATTTACGATTAATTTTATATTGTGCAATTTTGGATCTTATTTAACTGTTGTATACAGGTTGTAATCGTGTTTCAAAATTGTGGGCAGGGGCATCGAAAAGGCCGGCAAGCCGCGACCGCAACGCCGCCACCACGTTTCTTTATTATGAGCGTGCCCGCCCAAATGCGCGATTTTGCGGCCATTTCGTGAGATTCCGTGAAATTTTGGAGTTTCGCGGTTTTTAATGGTTTTTTTAGATCGTTAGACGGTTGCCCGAACGACAAATCAAGACTTCGAATCGGAACTGAATCGGGAAAAAACAGTATATTTCGGTTCAGCAAAAAAAAAATTTTGTTTTGAATATTTTTGAAAAGTTTTGTCGATTTTTTAGGATGTTCGGGAAAATCGATTTTTGTAAATGTATGGTTTTTTTTTTTTAAACTCGGAGCTGAACCGTAACGAAGAAAATTACAATTCGAAGCTCTTAAATGATCCAATCAATGTTTTATGACTTATTTTAATCATCCTAGATTTTTCGCGGATTGTGTTCCTCGCTCTGTATTTATAAAGTCGCTGTGCTCTAGAGTCGTGTGTTCTATTGTCATTCAGGCAAACGTCTAGAAATCTCTTTTTTATCAATTTTCATACGAACACCAATTTGATTTCGACGTACATATATATTCTTTTTTGCAGGCGATCGAAAAGAATTTGAACGAAATCGTTCGTTGTTTATGCACATGTCGATCCCTTGTGCGTGCAGACTTTGCCGCCAGTCGTTCTAGTCAAATGTCATCGCTTGTTATGTGTATCTCGAATTTTTGATAGTTTTCGTGTATTTTTTTCATTTTTGTAAATTCGGACGTGCACCAAACCGCAAACCGGAATATCCTAATATTTTGTGACTGTACAATAATCTCTCGTTTGAAAATTGTCGAATTTGTTATGTTAGAAAAAGTTTACGAATTTTGTTCCACCGATTTAGTTCAACTTTTATTATTAAACGACCGTCGTTCGTCAACTTCTTAATGATAACACGAAAAGAACACAAGTAGAGGTAAACTTTAATGTTTCTTTTAACTATATATACTACATTTATATACTACAGTTAACAAAACTAATGAATAATAAATATTTAGATAGTTATTTTTCCCTTTTTACAAAAGTACGACCACTCTATTTTTTCTTTTCCTAAATTTAACAGACAAAAATCATTTTGACATAATGAACAAGTTTCACTTAACAGGAATAAAGATTTAAAAGTTTATATTTGTTTATACTTTTACAGTGTTTGTTTATTTATTCAATTATTGTTATCTTCTTTGCACAGTTTGCTGGTATTTTTTTCAAAAATGAATATAAATTGTCCAATATGTAGTGACATATTTTTACCTACTGAAGACATCTTCATAACTCCCTGTGGACACGTGTTCCACCAAAATTGTCTTTTGAAATGGATCGAAAGGTAAAACAATTCATTTTATCTTCTTTTTAATTTGGCTATATAAAAATATGATTTTTTTTTTATTAATTTGATTTTATTTCGAATATCAGTTTAAACGTGAACAATTCACGACATTATATTGTACAGATTTCTTTAGTTTTTCAATATCAAATGTAAATTTTATACTAATATAATTTTTATGATGTTTTATATCTTAGATCTGCTAGTTGTCCACAATGCAGAAAAAAAACAACGGCAAAAAATATCCATCGAATCTATTTTAATTTTCCAAACACCGAAAACATAACGCTAGATGCAGAAACATTACAGCTTCAATTAGACTCAACAAAGTTTCAATTACAAGAAAAAGAAAAGGATTTACTTAAATGCAAAGAAGAAAAAGAACAACTCCAAGAAAATTTTATAACATCAGAGTAAAAAAAACTTTCTTTATTTGTAAAATTTCGTGCTGATGAATACTTAATTCAGGCTTTTTTCAGACAAAAAATATTAATTTTACAAGAAAACAATTCCAATAAAAACTCCACAATAGAAATGTTGAAACAGCGCATCGAGTACATGAAGGGTGAAGTCAATGAAACGTCTCGTTTGTATAAAGAAGTCGAACAGCTCAAATCAAAAGTTACAACTTTGCAATAGTAAGTTTGAATTTAGTGTTACATATAATTTAAAAATACGCAACTTCACTCTTTACAGTTTTCAGTCTCTTTAATTCTTTACAGTTTACAAGACATAATTGACAGTGAACCTGCAAATGTCGAATCAATCGTCAAAAATGTATCCGATACCCAGACACTTAATACATACATTGTATTTTTAAAACGGTTATTTTTTTAGACTAATAAAAATATTAAAATCTAAATTATTCAAATTTGTTTCCAAATTGTATACTTACAGGGCATTGACTCAAACTGAATCTAAAAAGAAAAAATTACGAGAATCTGTGAAAAATCTGCAAAAAGATCTTCAACAATATAAAATTAATAACTCTGAACATCTTTCGGAAATAACGTAATTAAGTCATTTATATTTAATCTATTAAAAAGCCGACACGGTTAAGTTCATTTTTGAATATGTTTGTGATGTTTAATCTAATCTTTATTGAAGGCTTTACTTTGTTCTTTTTTTATTATTATTTCTATGTCTAAAAACTCTTTTCTTTATGGCTTCTGAATATTTTTTATTATAATTTCAGTTGCCATTATGTTCATTTTCTAAATATTCATTCCATCAACTTGACCGTTGACCCTTTTCTAAATAACTCATTTGTTAATCAATTTTTTTTTTTACCATATGTCAATATTATTGAAATTACGAATATTCAAAATATAAATCATTTAGGTCACTTAAAACTCGAATTCAAGAAATGGAAATGATAAATGAGATATCGCAAAAGAATCTAGAAAATGTTGTTGAGCAACAACCGAATGAAACAATTGTAGTTCCGAATATTTTGAAAAGGAAATCTGATGATGCGTTTAAAGGAAGTGAGCCATCACCTTTATGCACAAAATTTCAGGTATTCGGTAAATATTTTCGTTTTTTTCATTAATTGATCTGCTTTCACATTTATTTATTTTTATTTTAGAAAAAAAATACAAATTCTCCATATTTGTGCTTGAAGCAAAACACAACTACGTTTCCAATTAAGATAAAACAAACTGAAAATAATACGGTAATTTTTTTTTTCAAATTTCTCGTACTGAAAAAAATATTACAAAGTAAAATATTTTATGAAAACAATCTATTTTAGGCATCAAATCTTTATATTCTAACAAAAAAAAATTCATTTGGAAGATTAGAAGACTCGACTAGTTTAAACATTCTCAAAAACACATCTGTGAAACAAAAACAATTGGAAACATCATATAATGGCCTCGGAGGACATTCAAAATTTGATTCGTTCCCTACAGCATCAACATCTGGTTCTTCGAGTGGTACTACATGTAAATTACCCAAAAAGAACAAGGGCCTAAAACGACCCGAAGGTCAAACTAAAATAGACAAATTTTGTTCTCTGTGATACGTATTTATCGATATTAGTATGAATTGATTATTTATTCGAAAAATAAATCTATTGTAAAAAATTGGTAGTTTTTTGTAATCATTTGATTTATTTTAAGCTAATCATTATTAGTTTGAATTTAAAACAATCTATGTACATATTAAATACAAAATTTTCATCATTTATATGCAATCTAAAGAAACAAGATGACAATCAATTTATTCTATTATACAAATTATGTGTTCAAAAAAATGGTTCACATTTTTATTTTTATAATTCATTTGAAGCATAACATCTCCAGAATTTTTTTAGTGGGATCCTATTCACAACTTTTGAAATATAATATAATTGTAAATTCAAAGTGCTCAAAGAATTTGTTCAGTTATATCACAGTTGTGTAATATATATTGACGTAATTATCTCATAATGAAGTAAAATTTGTAATTATTTTTAAAGTTTAAGGAGGGGCCAGGCCCCCATGGACCCCACTCTTGATTAATAATATCATGTAATATTAGATTTCAATTAATTAGATTAAATTTTGTTAACAATTAGCAATTACAATGTTTACATATTTTCGTTGCCATTTTTATACTCGACAAGCGTCTCTCAAAAATTCAGCATGCTGCACCGAAGCATTGTTGTGGCCATCAAATAAATATATTATAACAAAAATAATATAACGATTAAACTTTAATTTTAAAACTACACATAATCGAATTTCAAAAAACTCGCCCGAAATTCTAATCAAAAATTTAATCCAACAATATAATCCCATTATAATTAATATTAGAAAAAAAGTTACATAAAAAAAAGTTGCGAAAATACATAAACATGACACGTCGCTGAAAATCGTTAATAAACCGCAGCATTAGCAATAGTGATTCATTCAAACGAAATACGTATTCGAATAAGACTGACGTTTCACTAACACAGTAGTGGGAGTGTATCATCACCGTACGATCGTTGCGTACGATAGACAAGCCAAATCGTGATCAAAAAACAATAACCTGCTCCGACATAACACCAGCTCAAAGGTAAATTACACCCTCATCCATTTCCCATGTGGAAAAACCATGAAATTAGATTACATCCCATGCTCAGGTGCCTCGGAGGCGAGTGGGCCGACGGGCATTGAGGTCATCGCTAAAAATAATGTCGAATTCGTGTAAAATGATGTTGATTTGAATCGGGAAGGCGGCGACGCCCCTTTTTTCCCGCCCTTTTTGTTTACATCGGCCCCATTGGCGTGGTGAAGGGGGCTCGTTGACAGCTGTCACTTTTTCGATGTTTTCCTCGATTTTTCGAAGGTCGATTATTTTTAATTGTTTTTGCGCGCGATCATTTTCGATTAAACGTAATTAGAATGCGATTCTGTGAATTTATCTTATCTTTTCGTTGTTTGGAGAATCTATGTTTACATTTTGACAAACACTGTTCATTGTGAATTCACACCGAAAATCTGAATATTTTCTTCCTGACTCATTTTATAAATATAATAAATAATTGCAAAAAATATCTATACTTTACAAAACTTATCATCATATGCAATTATTCATCATGTGCTGCTCGATATAGATCTCTCCGATCGTTTTTCATTCCTATTTTTTTTAAATAATTTGTATCAGATGTAATAATAATTTCATCTGTGCTTCTCATAGCATGACCCCGAAAGCAATCTTTCGCGATTGTTTACAATTAGATATAAGTTAAATGTACAGTATCCAGCAAATGTAAATGTGACGATTGTTGTTTTTATTACTGTTACTAAGCGGCACAGTTGTAACCAGGATTTTTTTTCAAGAGGGGTCCAAAATACAAATTTTTATTTATAAGTATGCGTTACGAATATGCTGTCGTTTTTCATTTGAAGTATAATACATGTATAAATTCAAGCATTCAAAGAATAAATTCAGATATATTATGGTCTTATGATATATCCCAACCTAATTAAATAAAAATTATAATTCTTTTTTAAATATAGGAAGAGGCTAGGGCCCCTCTAGATTCTGGGATGAGATGGTAGGCTTCTCTACGAATATTTGCTCCCTGTATTTTTTAGTCTCTAGGATTCATTCATCATTTATTTTACCATCGTCAGATATTTAGTACAGTTGTAATAAAATATGATTATTTTTTATGTTCCAGAAAACATGAATAACAAATCGGGAGGTCCAAATTATCCTGGTCAACCAGCACCAACATATGGCTTTAATGCGCCTCCGTCAGCACCACCTCCGAGCTATGCACAAGCTGTAGGAGGAGTAGCCCCTTCGAGTCCATATGTGCCGCCTTACCAAAATGGTAAATTTTTATAATTGCATTATTTTATTATATCAACAACATCAATATCAGAAAATTGTTCTTTGAACTCTGACATCAAATGTATGGCTATATCCTAAAATCTGAATTTTTAACGTGTATTTTACTTTTACGTCAACAACTATGCTGATTCTCATCATAATCACACATTTTTGTTTGATAAATAAATAAAAATTTTATATGTCTTATATTTGGATAGAGTCGGCTCTTATTTTCCCTATTCTTATGGATAATCACACGCTACAAGGTTCTACTTAAACCTTTGACATTAGTTGAAGAAACCTTGTCCTGTATACGTTTATAAGTTGAAATTGATGATGACAATGATTTGTGTCATTACGTGTTGCAGAAGCTGGCCACCCAACTATAGTCACGACTGTGGTTCCTGTCGGACCTCAAACTACACACACAATTTGTCCAAACTGCCGTCTTGAAATCGATACAAAAACGAAAACGGAGCCTGGCATAATTGCGTATATATCAGGGGTTGTTATTGCTCTACTAGGGTAAGTTTATAAACTATTCTATTGTATATAATGAACTATATATTAATGTGGTATGTCGTTTCAGATGTTGGTTTGGTTGTTGTTTGATTCCCTGCTGTATCGATGAATGTATGGACGTTCACCACACGTGCCCTAATTGCGACGCTTACCTTGGTCGATTCCGTCGATAAATTGTTTCAGCGTTTTCGTACTGTCCATTTGTTTTTGGCTTGTTAATCTGAGAATTAATGTGAAGTATCACATTTTTTCCTGAATCTATTTAATGTATATGTATCACATGTTTTTCAATTTTTAAAATATTCAAAATACAAACACATGTGGAGATGTTTGCGGTTTGATGTTGTCATTTTATTTAAATGTGAAAATATTCAATTTTAATTATTAGTTTGTTGTTAAAAAAAATTTGTATAGATCTTTTTTTTTTAAAGAGTGATAATATGCCTTTCATATTATTTACTCTATGAACTAACGATCTTTTGCTTTTATTTATTTTAAATTAATAGCATTATATATAATAATTGATTTTTTTGATAGTAAAAGGCAGCTATGCTTTTTAAGTTTATATTTTTCGAAGCTAATATTTATATGCTTAAGAAAAATAACCAATTGAACTTATTTATTGTATTTTAAACTGAACTAATACATCATATTATTTTTTCACATTTATGTAACAAATCATATTTTAATTTGGGGAGCCGAATGGTCTTTGTCAATCGTCAGTGTTAAGCTGATTGTTTAATTTCAATACATTTTTCAATGTATTAAAAAATTTACTTTACATAGAAAAAAAGTGATTTGATTACATTAATTAGAACAGTGTAAGATCTGCATTTACAATTAAAGTTACTAGCCACTCTATGTGTATAGTAGAACCTTGATTATTTATAGGACAAAATTGATAAAAAAAATAGTGAATTGCATGTTTTCGAAAATTTGAAAATTGTGTATTTATTATAGTGAAGTTGCAAGTTTGAGATTTTTTTTCAATTAAATAGCAAATAATATTCAACTCAAATTTCGTAAAACAAGAGGTACTTTTCAAGTTTTCTGTTTTTAAATCTTAATTTTACATGATTAAACTTTTCCAATTCAGTTTATTTATTATCCAAATTAACTTTAATTGAGGTCCCACTGTATATGTTTTTTGCATTTTAACATATATTATTTTGTATTTTTTTTTTCATGAACTTATTTTGATTACATTAAAAAATTGACATCATATTTATATTACACACATATGTATTTTATTTTATATTCATTGGCAACTCGAGATTTTTCCAATCCTTCATTCCTGTCTATTTAATATTATTTTTCAATCACAATCAATATTACACTCACAGTAGATAAATATACTAATCAAGCTTTAGCCTAAATGTATTATTTGCTTGAAGAATCATATTAATTGAATAATACTGACAATTTTTTTATAAAACTAATGGAACTTAAAATATCCTTCGGAATCTGAGCACTACTATACATATATTTTTATTTTTAATCAAAATGTGAATTCTGATATTATAAAACCATTATTTGTGATTTAAAACACTGAATGATTTCAACAAAAGTGTTAAAGAAATTTAGGAAAAAATCACTTGATTGAAATTTAAAAATACGTACTTATTCATTAAAATTCTTACTGATTATATATTTGAATTTCCACAAATTACACCGTCTTGATGTGCCTCAAATCATGTTTTGATGTTATTTTTAATTTATAAACATTTAGTTTTGTATATTGACTTTTTTCTTGCTCAATTACTATTTACGAAATAAATGCAATTCAGTAATTTGATTAATTGAATGTGAACGGGGGAGGGGGGGG